>VFIW01000138.1:0-100288 GCA_006386115.1 Globisporangium splendens
GCCGTCTTTGGGGTTCCAGACGAAAAGTGGGGTCAGATTGTCGCTGCTGTCGTTCGCATGTCGTCGCCAGAGATTGAAACTCCGGACAAGTGTTCGCCACCGTTGATTGATTTCATGAAGTCGCATCTAGCAGATTATCGTGTGCCCAGAAAGTATTTTTTTGTTGCCGAAATCCCAAAGAATGCCATGGGCAAAGTGAACAAAAAGTCGCTGGCTTCCATTTTCAGTGAGAAGTAACATCGAAATGTCAGAGCTGATCTCGTGAGGTGACAATGATATTCAGACTCGTTATGGCCATCCTGATCATGGGTTTTCCATCAGGCTCTTCCCTTAGTTCTCTCAATCAATCTGTGATCTGCTCTGGAGATCATCGAGACTTGTCAGCAGGAAATCACTTATCGATGAAAGCACTCGAATCACAGTGCGTTGTCCAAAGTTCCACCATCAACAGAAAAAAGAGACTTGTAAGGGACGAAGACTTTCAAGCCAACCTGCCGTCGCTGCACCCTCCACTCGCCTTGCGCTCGTTTTCTCAAATCCTTTAACGAGAAAATGGCGTTGGCATCCCCAGCTTCATATCGCGAGGAGGAAGAACAAGCCTAGTGTGTCGCTCACAGATAAGTTATATACACTGCAGTTCCTTGTTGACCTTGGTCGTTGGTTTATATCGCAATCCCCAACACAAGGCACATATACAGTAGAGAACCGCAAATACACAAAAGACGCAAATCAATGAGAGTCCAGGCGTCACAACCATGGCGACCTACGTGGCTTCAGCTATTTAATCCCACTCGCCCCAGTCGCCAGCACGTTTCTTCTTTGGCTCTTCATGGAACGCTGGCACTGCTTCTGCTGTGCTCGCTTCATCGTTGCTCAGTGCTTCTTCAGGGATCAAGTCGTCGTCGCCCCAGTCCAGTTCTTCCTCATCATCCGTCGCAGCAGCGGTGGTTTTCACTCCAGCAGCAGTAGCAGCAATATTCGCTGGTTTGCCTTCTGGAACTGAGGACGACGTCGACAGCGGAGCCTGTTGATCTTTCCGCTCGTCCAGCTCAATCCAGCTTTCACCGCCATCGCTTGACGATGACTTTGTCGACGCTGACTTTAGAGCATCTGCCTCCACAGTACTGGCGACAACAGGTGCAGGTCGTGGGTGCTCAGGGTCAGCTTCTTTCGTTTCCTCCTCCGGGAAAAATGACACCGAGCCAGACTTCTTCCGATCGCTGTCGTCGTTTCTCGGAGAATCCACATCCCACCCAATTTCTTCTTCACTATCATTCAACGCTGATTCAGCGAAATACAATCGTTGCAACAGGTAAGCGTGTCAGTGTTCTACCGTTGTGCATCATGAGTTCCATGAAATGCAACAGATACATACCATGCTCGAGCAAATCGGCACCACGCTGTTCTTGCGCAGCGAGCAGCGACGCTTTGTAGATGTAGTGCATCCAGAACGCCTCGGCATCGATCGCCGATGGCACAAGCTCCGTGAATTTCTCCACAACCGCAGGATAATGCTCCAGTACTTCTGCCTTCACCGTCTCCAGTTCATCACTCTGTGTCGCAGTCTTCCACTTTGCAAACGTTTCCGCGTCCATCGGTGGCTCCAAGTACTGTCGGCATCTTCTTGCAACGCCTGCAACCGGAATCGCCGCGCTGCCAACGCATCGTCATTCACGTCCTCGTCATCAGTATACTCAGTTTCCCGCTTGCGAGCGAACCGAGAATTCCATCGGCGTTGTGCAGCAAGTTTTTTACCGACTTCGTCCGCGGAATGCAGCACCATGGAACCCACTCCGTCCGCCGAATGCAGTAGTTTCGAACCGACTTGACCGAAGTGATCAGACTGCCAAACAAAGTCTTCACAATGTATCCGCCGACAGAGGAGAAGAGAGAATTGGGCTTGCTGCCACTGGCACTGCGAGCGTTGTCTGCTTCTCGTTCCTGCTGCTCCTGTTTGCTGTCCGCATCGTCTTCGTTATTTGCCGCCACATCTTCATCGTTCTCTTCCTTCTTGTCCTCGTGCTCCATTTTTTCCTCTTCAGCTGCTGCGTCCTCTCCTTTCCTTGTCGCCACCTCGCTGTCGCAGCACATTACACTCCCCTCAACGGTCTTCCGCACCACCGTCGCGACTTCCACGGCATCCTAATCGCACTGATGATCAGAGCCATTTACGCGTTGTAGTACCACAACAAGTAAGGTAACATAAAGAATGAACGGCGCACGACGTGCCTCTTGGAGTACCTCTTGGAGTATCGCACTCACCAAACGCACCATCAGCTCAAGACGACGCCGACATCCGAAGTCGGACACCACCACCAATTGCGCATTCTGGAAACAGCGCCTCTTCAATCACACGGCAATAGGGAACATGGACGCTTCGCTGCTGCTGATCATAGTGGTGCTCGCATTCACTCACTCACTCACTCCTTCGCTCTCGGATGCTGCTGTGGTCATGGGAGAAAAGAAGAGAAGACGTCGTCATCATCTTCATCGACGACGTCTTGTGTGTTGCTGAGCGCTCCATTTGCGAAAATGCGTCCAGGTTGTGCAACATTCGTTCGAAAGAGTGAGAAGGAATGACACGGAGTGATGCACGTCCACTCACTTGGTGCCTTCGGACGACATGCCAGCACGAGTGTTGGCAGCTTGGCGCGCACTCACCATTTTCAAATGGCCACACATATCGCAGACCCATGAATGATGCGATTGCGCGTTTTGCGCGCTGCGTGTGCGCGGATGGATGGATGAGTAAATGCACAAACAACCGTCAGCGTCGAGGGAATGCGCGTTGCTGACACTGCGACGTGATGCCTTCAGTCGTGCTTTGCATTCCAGGGACAAGCAAGAAGAGTGGACAGCAGAAGAGAAAGGCAGGGGATCTCGTAGGACGAGGCGTGATGCAGGCGAGCTGCCTTTCCTTATATAGTATGTGTTGTACTGCCGTTTGCACATGGCTGTTGATTGATTGACGCTTGCTGCTGGATCAAGTGTGTGTGCTCGTGTGTTGCTTTTGTTGTTGTTGTTGTTGAGCCGCAGTGCCACTATGAGGCTTTCCGAGGACAGCGTGAAGTGCGGCGCGTTTGTGCGTGATTGCATCTACAGACATTGAATAATGGAGCGTACCATCTGCGAGCGTCATGTTTGTCAATTTGAAAACCATGCTTCATTGAGTCAGTGCCATCGAGAGTGTGCGAGCTGGGTTATTGCTTAGCCTCGCGCTCCACAGGAGTTTTTCGTTTCGCACATGCAGTGTTGTGGAGTTCAAATGCAGTAGCAGCAGTCGTTTTAGATGAGTATGATATGTCTGATCATGTATATCAGACGCGCCGTACATGAAAACCAGAAAAGGATACACTTTTTCTTCATTCAAAGCATCTGACGTCGAGTTGACGGACCAAGGAAACAAATACACACACACACATAAAGGATTTATTCGTTTTTCAATGCGCTTTTTCTTTTCGTCATGCATCCATACACTGTACTTGCCAGATGAGAAAAACGAGTATGCAGAATCATGCAATATCTAAAACGGAAGATTTTGATCTGTAGACGTGGTCGCACTGGTACTCGGCAAGGAAAGCAAAGAGATGATTGGACTCACGGGACACCTGGACCTGCAGCAGCGCGACTCTTTTCCGCTTCTGAGATCTCGAACAGCTTGTCCACGACAAACGTCATCCTCACTCGTTCGGACGGATTCTGCTTTGTCATCAACGCAATCAGGTTCCACTGCTTGTCGTTCATCGTTCCAGGTCGCGGTGGAATGTTTCCTCTTTGCACACGATATTTGACGACACCACCAATCGCGTTGCTCCCCCACGGAATGTCGCCCGTGACTGTTTCTAGGATGCACATTGCAAACGAATACACGTCGGAGGCAAACGACGGTCGCCCACCAGCCAGATACTCGGGTGATTTCCAATGAATAGCTCCCATGAGCTTTGGATCCACCATGATTTCAGAGTCGCCGACGATCGCGCTCAGCCCAAAGTCAATGAGCTTCGCCTTCCCATCCATACCCACGAGCACGTTGTCGCACTTGAGATCGTTGTGGACGACGCTCAACCCATGCATGTACGCAAGTCCGAGCGCGATCTCGTAGAGTTTATCCCAAACCAAATGGTCGTTTCCAGCTCGCTTCAAATACTCTCGCAGATCCCCATTCGAAGCGTATTCACACACAAAATAACGCTTGTCGACGTGGCAGGCACCATACAACTCCACAATGTGCGGGTGCTTCTTCAGTCGATGCCACACTCGTACTTCGTGAAGGAAGAGCTCGTTGGAAATCGTGTCCCTGTCGCCTTCGTACCCCATGAACTTCACCACAACCGGAGTATCCAGCCAAACACCTTTATACACTTTTCCAAACGCGCCTTGTCCAATTTCGCTGGAAGAGGAGAATTGAATGTTTCGCAAAGGCAAGACCATGTTGGCACAGATTTAGGATTGTCACCAGCAGCAGCGCGACTCTTTTCCGCTTCTGAGATCTCGAACAGCTTGTCCACGACATACGTCATCCTCACTCGTTCGGACGGATTCTGCTTTGTCATCAACTCAATCAGGTTCCACTGCTTGTCGTTCATCATTCCAGGTCGCGGTGGAATGTTTCCTCTTTTCACACGATATTTGACGACAGCACCAATCGCGTAGTTCCCCCACGGAATGTCGCCCGTGACTGCTTCTAGGATGCACATTGCAAACGAATACACGTCGGAGGCAAACGACGGTCGCCCACCAGCCAGATACTCGGGTGATTTCCAATGAATAGCTCCCATGAGCTTTGGATCCACCATGATTTCAGAGTCGCCGACGATCGCGCTCAGCCCAAAGTCAATGAGCTTCGCCTTCCCATCCATACCCACGAGCACGTTGTCGCACTTGAGATCGTTGTGGACGACGCTCAACCCATGCATGTACGCAAGTCCGAGCGCGATCTCGTAGAGTTTATCCCAAACCAAATGGTCGTTTCCAGCTCGCTTCAAATACTCTCGCAGATCCCCATTCGAAGCGTATTCACACACAAAATAACGCTTGTCGACGTGGCAGGCACCATACAACTCCACAATGTGCGGGTGCTTCTTCAGTCGATGCCACACTCGTACTTCGTGAAGGAAGAGCTCGTTGGAAATCGTGTCCCTGTCGCCTTCGTACCCCATGAACTTCACCACAACCGGAGTATCCAGCCAAACACCTTTATACACTTTTCCAAACGCGCCTTGTCCAATTTCGCTGGAAGAGGAGAATTGAAGTTTTCGCAAAGGCAAGAACCACGTTGGCACAGCTTGAGGCTCGTCACCAGTTCTGCCATCACAAAGTTCTGTCCTTGATAAACCGAACATTTTCAGCGACACAGCTCCCGGTATCGCGCTTGCTTTTACACAATTCGCATCCTTTAGAATCCGCTGATCGATGCTCGCTTCGCTGCGCTTCCAGCTCCGGATTGGGTGGCTCTTACTCACATGCACCATGTCAAGCAAACGATCCAGCTCTTCGTAAATCACGTGGTGGGACTCAGCGACTTGTCGACTTCTGGCAGCGTGAGCAGTCGATTTTTCAGACAACGTAGTGCGCAGGTATCGGTCCAAACTGCGTAAGGCAGCACAATATTTCTCAGCAACAGTGTCTGTTGGCCGTATTTGTTGTGACACCATGGTGTGGAACAGAAACTCTAGCGCTGGCCACACATCACGGACAAGCCACTTGGACTCAGGCAATTGTTGACATCGGTCTCGAATCGTTTGCAGCTTGACTGGAATTGTGTTTAACTCAAGCTGTGGAAACTGGAATGTGTCGATGCTTGCATACTCTGATGGCTGGTATATATCGAAGAAAAAAGAAAGGCAATGTTGGTGGAAAATAACTCAGTTGCTGTTCACAGTGTGATATGTCACGTACCTCAATGTGTGTATCATGGGCGACCAGGACGAGATAATTTCTCGTCTCAACAAATTTCTTGAACTGAAGCACAACATACCCGATCGATATGCGATCGGCAGACTTGTATGCACACATCTTTGTGACCAAGTCCCACTGGTCATCACTAAAGCTTTCAGGGCGATCTGGGAGTTTTCTACGTCTGACATTTCGATAATATCCATATAATTCCAGCGGAAACCAAGGTCTCTTGAGAGTAATCGCTTCCAAAATGCACATTCCAAACGCGTAGATGTCGGACGAAAGAGACTTGACTTGACCGGAAAGTAGTTCAGGGGAAGCCCAACCCGCTTGTTCTGTATCGAACCAGAAGTAATAATGATCCATGCGATATTCCAGCCCACCAACTTTTGCAACACCATCCAAACCGACAACGATGTTTGAGCATCGCAGATCACCATGGACAATGCTGCGTTGATGGAGCAATTGAACACCAAGCGCCGCATCATACAGATATTTCCAAGGGGATTGCTGCTTTTCTATCAGCACATCCAGTAGTCGCTTCCCATACTCGTACACGAAGAAAGGCTTCGACTCAATATGGCAAGCTCCGAAGAGCTTTCGCACGTTCGGGTGACTCAGTGAGTACCAGCGATCTGCAACTTTCTGAAACTCGTTTTTATCCATCTGTTTGTAATGTTGCGACGATCACCTTGGTCTTCAGCCACTTGCCTTCGTACGTCGTGAATTCAGTGTCACCTTCAGTTCGATTCCACTCGTTAAACTCCACATCCTCGCGAGATATAAACCATTCTGGACAGATGGCTCTGCCATATCGCACACTCGAAGGAATCGATTTTTGACATCTTCATGGCGTCTACTGCTTCTTGAGTAGTACCTCGTTGTTTTCGCAGCGTATTCACCAGCAGGACAGCTGCATGCTCCCTATCATGTATGTTGTCGAGACCGCCGACAAGGATTCCGTCATCCACCAGCTTTTCATAGATAGACTGCATCGTATTTGTTTCGTCGGTAAGCCACTGATCCTTCCAATCACTCTCTTGCAGACTCAATTGCAGTAGAGCCGCAAAGTGATCCAACTCTTCATGAAATCACTGATTGCGCTTGAGATGGCAAGACTGGAAATGAGTCGAGACAGAAGTCGCTTTTGCTCTTTGCATCGAAACAGCAGTCGGCAAAAACGGAACACGATGGGAATCAATGTTGTCAGCGCTTCTGATTGGACTCCAACATACCCTGCTGCTCTAACTGGGAGCAGACGTCTTGTAGCCGTTGCATCACCCGTGTAGTCATAGCTGCAAACTCATGTGTCTTTGTGCACAGGTCATGCATGGTTTTCAAGGTACCACGAAGCAATGGAGTTCTTGCAGTTGATCGGGTAGCGAATGGATTTACACCACTGAGACATTTCTCGATGAGCAATTGGACACCAGGTGCGTAATCCCATCGCGATATCGATATCAGCGGTGTCTCGCCATCGGCAGCTCGGACATCCAAGTCTGCGCCTGCCTCAATCAGAGTTTTGACGATGTTCATATGTCCTGCACGACCAGCCAGAGTGAGCGACGTCTCGCCCTTGGACTGCGATTCATTACAAACAATCGTTCCGTTCGGCGATGCGGCAGCTTTCAGCAGAGACGAGACTATATCACTGTGTCCATGTTTCGCGGCGTACGACAGAGCGGTTCTCCCGTTTGAGTCCTTGCTGTCTACAGCCGATCCATTCTTTATTAACATCGTAGTGATGCCCGACCAGCCCGACTCGACCGCATACGACAAAGGACTTCTTCCATACTCGTCCTTCTCGGTCACGTCAGCTCCAAAATCGACTAGAAGTTGGACAATTTCTGTCTTGCCTGCTATAACTGCATATGATAAAGGACTTCTTCCATGCTCATCCATCTCGGTCACGTCAGCTCCTCGATCAACCAAAATCCGCACAATATCTGTCTTTCCTGCTTCAGCCGCATACGACAAAGGACTTCTTCCAAACGGGTCATTCTCGGAGACGTCAGCTCCAAAATCAACTAAAATACGCACAATCCCTCTCTTGCCTTCTTCAGCCGCGTGAGACAAAAGACTTCTTCCGTACTCGTCCTTCTCGGTCACGTCAGCTCCAAAATCAACTAACAGCCGCACAGTCTCTGTCTTGCCTGTTTCAGCTGCATACCACAAAAGACTCCTTCCGTTCTCGTCCTTCTCGGTCACGTCAGCTCCTTCATCGACCAACAGCCGCACGGTCTCTGTCTTGCCTGCTTCAGCCGCATACGACAAAGAACTTCTTCCATACTCATCCTTCTCGGTCACGTCAGCTCCAAGATCGACTAGAAGACGCACAATCTCTGTCTTGCTTGCTTTAGTCACATACGACAAAGGACTTCTTCCATTCACGTCCTTCTCGGTCACGTCAGCTCCTCGATCGACCAAAAGCTGCACAATCTCTGTCTTGCCTGCTTTAGCCGCATACCACAATGGACTTCTTCCATTCTTGTCTTTCTCGGTCATGTCAGCTCCTCGATCGACCAAAAGCTGCACAATCTCTGTCTTGCCTGCTTCAGCCGCATATGATAAAGGACTTCTTCCATACTCGTCCTTCTCGGTCACAACAGCTCCTCCATTGACCAAAAGCTGCGCACTTTCCGTTTGGACTGCAACAGGCGCGTACGACAAAAGACTTCTTCCAATCCGGTCGTTCTTGGTCTCGACAGCTCCTCGATCGACCAAAAGTCGCACAATATCTGTCTTGCCTGCTTCAGCCGCATGCCACAAAGGACTTCTTCCATACTCGTCCTTCTCGGTCACGTCAGCTCCTCCATTGACCAAAAGCTGCGCACTTTCCGTTTGGACTGCAACAGGCGCGTACGACAAAAGACTTCTTCCAATCCGGTCGTTCTTGGTCTCGACAGCTCCTCGATCGACCAAAAGTCGCACAATATCTGTCTTGCCTGCTTCAGCCGCATGCCACAAAGGACTTCTTCCATACTCGTCCTTCTCGGTCACGTCAGCTCCAAAATCGACCAATAGCCGCAATGTCTGTCTTACCTGCTTCAGCTGCATATGACATAGGACTCCTTCCATCACCTCTTTCTCGGTCACGTCAGCTCCTCGATCGACCAAAATCTGCCTGCTTCATATGATAAAGGACTTCTTCCATACTCGTCCTTCTCGGTCACAACAGCTCCTCCATTGACCAAAAGCTGCGCACTTTCCGTTTGGACTGCAACAGGCGCGTACGACAAAAGACTTCTTCCAATCCGGTCGTTCTTGGTCTCGACAGCTCCTCGATCGACCAAAAGTCGCACAATATCTGTCTTGCCTGCTTCAGCCGCATGCCACAAAGGACTTCTTCCAAACATGTCCTTCTCGGTCACGTCAGCTCCAAAATCGACCAATAGCCGCACAATGTCTGTCTTACCTGCTTCAGCTGCATATGACATAGGACTCCTTCCATCACCATCTTTCTCGGTCACGTCAGCTCCTCGATCGACCAAAATTTGCACAATCTCTGTCTTGCCTGATTCAGCTGCATACGACAAAAGACTCCTTCCAAACCGATACTTCTCGCTCACGTCAGCTCCTCCGTCGACCAAAAGCTGCACAATCTCAGTTTTGCCTGCTTTAGCAGCATACAACAGGGGACTTTTTCCATACTCGTCCTTCTCGGTCACAACAGCTCCAAATTCGACCAAAAGACGCACAATCTCTGTCTTGCCTGCTTCAGCCGCATGTGACAAAAGACTTCTTCCATCCCAGTCTTTCTCAGACACGTCAGCTCCAAGATTGACCAAAAGGCGCACAATCCCTTCCTTGCCTGATTTTGCCACATACGACAAAAGACTTCTTCTAAATCGGTCCTTCAGGGTCAGGTCAGCTCCTCGATCTACCAAAAATTGCACAAACTCTGTCTCGCCTGCTTCAGCCGCATACGACAATATACTTCTTCCAAACCGGTCCTTCTTGGTCACGTCAGCTTCAAGATCTGCTAAATACTGCACAATCTCTGACTTGCCAGCTTCAGCCACATACCACAGAGGGCTTCTTCCAAACCGGTCCTTCTCGGTCACGTCAGCTCCTCGACCGACCAATAGCTGCACAGTGTCTGTCTTGCCTGCTTTAGCCGCATACGACAGAGGACTTCTTCCAAACCTATCCTTCTCGCTCACGACAGCTGCTCTGTTAATTAAAAGTTGCACAATCTCTGTCTTGCCTCCTTCAGCCGCATACGACAAAGGACTTCTTCCACACTCGTCCTTCTCGGTCACTCCAGCTCCAAGATCGACTAAAAGTTGCAAAATCTCTGTCTTGCCTGCTTCAGCCGCATGCGACAAAGGACTTCTTCCATTCTTGTCTTTCTCGGTCACGTCAGCTCCTCGATCGACTAAAATTTGTATAGTGTCTGTCTTGCCTGCTTCAGCCGCATACGACAAAGGATTTCTTCCATACTCGTCCTTCTCGGTCACGTCAGCTCCAAAATCGACCAAAAGTTGCACAATCTCTGTCTTCCCCATTTTAGCCGCATACGACAAAGGACTTCTTCCATACTCGTCCTTCTCGGTCACGTCAGCTCCAAGATCGACTAAAAGTTGCAAAATCTCTGTCTTGCCTGCTTTAGCCACATACGATAATGGACTTCTTCCAAATCGGTCTTTCTCGGTAACTTGAGCCCATTGATCAACCAAAAATCGCACAATCTCTGTCTTGCCAGCTTCAGCCGCATACGACAAAAGACTTTTTCCGTACCAGTCCTTCTCGGTCATGTCAGCTCCTCCATCGACCAAAAGTTGCACAATCTCTTTATTGCCTGCTTCAGCTGCATACGACAGAGGACTTCTTCTAAACCGGTCATTATTGGTCACGTCAGCTCCTCGACCGATCAAACGTTGCACAATGACTGTGTTGCCTGCTCCAGCTGCATATGATAAAGGACTTCTTCCATACTCGTCCTTCTCGGTCACGTCAGCTCCAAGATCGACTAAAAATTGCACAATCTCTGTCTTGCTGGCTTCAGCTGCATACGACAAAGGACTTCTTCCATACTCGTCCTGCTCGATCACGTCAGCTCCAAGCTCAACTAAAAATTGCACAATCTCTGTCTTGCTTGCTTCAGCCGCATACGACAAAGGACTTCTTCCAAACCGGTCCTTCTCGGTCACGTCAGCCTCAAGATCGACTAAATTCTGCACAATGTCTGTCTTGCCTGCTTCAGCCGCATACGACAAAGCACTTCTCCCATACTCGTCCTTCTCGGTCACGTCAGCTCCTCCATCGACCAACAGTTGCACAATCTCTGTCTTCCCTACTTTAGCAGCATAAGATAAAGGACTTCTTCTAAACAGGTACTTCTCGGTCACGTCAGCTCCTCGATCGACCAAAAGCTGCACAATCTCTGTCTTGCCTGCTTTAGCCGCATACCACAATGGACTTCTTCCATTCTTGTCTTTCTCGGTCATGTCAGCTCCAAGATCGACCAAAATTTGCACAATGTCTCTCTCGCCTGCTTCAGCCGCATACGACAGAGGACTTCTTCCATACTCATCCTTCTCGGTCACTTCAGCTCCAAGATCGACTAGAAGTTGCAAAATCTTTGTCTCGCCTGATACAGCCGCATACGACAAAGGACTTCTTCCATACTCATCCTTCTCGGTCACGTCAGCTCCAAGATCGACCAAAAGCTGCACAATCTCTGTCTTGCCTGCTTCAGCCGCATACCACAAAGCACTTCTTCCATACTCATCCTTCTCGGTCACGTCAGCTCCAAGATCGACCAAAAGTTGCACAATCTCTGTCTTGCCTGCTTCAGCCGCATACCACAAAGCACTTCTTCCATACTCATCCTTCTCGGTCACGTCAGCTCCAAGATCGACCAAAAGTTGCACAATCTCTGTCTTGCCTGCTTCACCCGCGTGCGACAACGGATTTCTTCCATATTCGTCCTTCTCGGTCACGTCAGCTCCAAGATCGACCAAAAGCTGCACAATCTCTGTCTTGCCTGCTTCAGCCGCACACCACAAAGGACTCCTCCCGTACTCGTCCTTCTCGCTCACGTCAGCTCCTCGATCAACCAAAAGCCGCACAAAGTCTGTCTCGCATGCTTCAGCTGCATACCACAAAGCACTTCTTCCATACTCGTCCTTCTCGGTCACGTCAGCTCCAAAATCGACTAACAGTTGCAAAATCTCTGTCGTGCCAGCTTCAGCCGCATACGACAATGAACTTCTTCCATATTCGTCCTTCTCGGTCACGTCAGCTCCAAAATCAACCAAAAGCTGCACAATCTCTGTCTTGCCTGCTTCAGCCGCATACGACAATGGACTTCTTCCAAACGGGTCACTCTCGGAGGCGTCAGCTCCTCGATCAACCAAAAGCTGCACAATCTCTGTCTCGCCTTCTGCAGCTGCATACGACAAAAGACTTATTCCATACTCGTCCTTCTCGGTCACGTCAGCTCCAAGATCGACCAAAAGCTGCACAATCTCTGTCTTGCCTGCTTCAGCCGCACACCACAAAGGACTCCTCCCGTACTCGTCCTTCTCGCTCACGTCAGCTCCTCGATCAACCAAAAGCCGCACAAAGTCTGTCTCGCATGCTTCAGCTGCATACCACAAAGCACTTCTTCCATACTCGTCCTTCTCGGTCACGTCAGCTCCAAAATCGACTAACAGTTGCAAAATCTCTGTCTCGCCTTCTGCAGCTGCATACGACAAAAGACTCCTTCCATACTCGTCTTTCTCGCTCACGTCAGCTCCTCGATCGACTAAAATTTGCATAGTGTCTGTCTTGCCTGCTTCAGCTGCATACGACAAAGGACTCCTTCCATTCTCGTCTTTCTCGGTCACGTCAGCTCCAAGATCGACCAAAAGACACACAATCTCTGTCTTGCCTGCTACAGCCGCATACGACAGAGGACTTCTTCCATTATTGTCTTTCTCGCTCACGTCAGCTCCTCGATCGACCAAAAGACGCACAATCTCTGTCTCGCCTTCTGCAGCTGCATACGACAAAAGACTCCTTCCATACTCGTCTTTCTCGCTCACGTCAGCTCCTCGATCGACTAAAATTTGCATAGTGTCTGTCTTGCCTGCTTCAGCTGCATACGACAAAGGACTCCTTCCATTCTCGTCTTTCTCGGTCACGTCAGCTCCAAGATCGACCAAAAGACACACAATCTCTGTCTTGCCTGCTACAGCCGCATACGACAGAGGACTTCTTCCATACTTATCCTTCTCGCTCACGTCAGCTCCAAGATCGACTAGAAGTTGCACAATCTCTGTCTTGCCTGATTCAGCCGCATACGACAGAGGACTTCTTCCATTCTTGTCTTTCTCGCTCACGTCAGCTCCTCGATCGATCAAAAGACGCACAATCTCTGTCTCGCCTTCTGCAGCTGCATATGACAAAAGACTCCTTCCATAATCGTCCTTCTCGCTCACGTCAGCTCCTCGATCGACTAAAATTTGCATAGTGTCTGTCTTGCCTGCTTCAGCTGCATACGACAGAGGACTCCTTCCATTCTCGTCCTTCTCGGTCACGTCAGCTCCAAGATCGACCAAAAGACACACAATCTCTGTCTTGCCTGCTTTGGCCGCATACGACAAAGGACTTCTTCCATACTTATCCTTCTCGGTCACGTCAGCTCCAAGATCGACAAAGAACTGCACAATCTCTGTCTTGCCTTCTTTAATTGCATACGATAAAGGATTACTTCTCCACAGGTATTTCTCGATTTTGTCAGCTCCTCGATCGACCAAAAGCTGCACAGTCTCGGCATTGCCTGTTACAGTCGCATACGAGAAAGGACTTCTTCCATCGCGGTCAGTCTTCGTCGCGTCAGCTCCTCGATCGATCAAAAGCTGCACAATCTCTGCCTCGCCTGTTTTAGCCGCATACAACAAAGGACTTCTTCCATACTTATCCTTCTCAGTCACGTCAGCATCAAGATCGACTAGAAGTTGCACAATCTCTGTCTTGCCTGATTCAGCTGCATACGACAAAGGACTTCTTCCATACTCGTCTTTCTCGCTCACGTCAGCTCCTCGATCGATCAAAAGCTGCACAATCTCTGCCTCGCCTGTTTTAGCCGCATACAACAAAGGACTTCTTCCATACTTATCCTTCTCAGTCACGTCAGCATCAAGATCGACTAGAAGTTGCACAATCTCTGTCTTGCCTGATTCAGCTGCATACGACAAAGGACTTCTTCCATACTCGTCTTTCTCGCTCACGTCAGCTCCAAGATCGACCAAAAGCTGCACAATCTCAGCCTCGCCTGCTTCAGCTGCATACCACAAAGAACTTCTTCCATTCTTGTCCTTCTCGCTCACGTCAGCTCCTCGATCAACCAAAAGACGCACAATCTCTGTCTTGCCTGCTTTGGCCGCATACCACAAAGAACTTCTTCCATACTCATCCTTCTCGCTCACGTCAGCTCCTCGATCGACTAAATACTGCACAATCTCTGTCTTGCCTGCTTCAGCCGCAAACCACAAAGGACTTATCCCATACTCATCCTTCTCGCTCACGTCAGCTCCAAGATCGACTAAAAGACGCACAATCTCTGCCTCGCCAGATACAGCCGCATACGACAGAGGACTTCTTCCATTCTTGTCTTTCTCGGTCACGTCAGCTCCTCGATCAACCAAAAGTTGCACAATCCCTGTATGGCCTGCAATTGCCGCATACGACAAAGCACTTCTTCCATTCTTGTCTTTCTCGATCACGTCAGCTCCTCGATCGACCAAAAGACACACAATCTCTGTCTTGCCTGCTTTGGCCGCATACGACAAAGGACTTCTTCCATACTTATCCTTCTCGGTCACGTCAGCTCCAAGATCGACAAAGAACTGCACAATCTCTGTCTTGCCTTCTTTAATTGCATACGATAAAGGATTACTTCTCCACAGGTATTTCTCGATTTTGTCAGCTCCTCGATCGACCAAAAGCTGCACAGTCTCGGCATTGCCTGTTACAGTCGCATACGAGAAAGGACTTCTTCCATCGCGGTCAGTCTTCGTCGCGTCAGCTCCTCGATCGATCAAAAGCTGCACAATCTCTGCCTCGCCTGTTTTAGCCGCATACAACAAAGGACTTATTCCATACTCGTCCTTCTCGGTCACGTCAGCTCCTCGATCAACCAAAAGCTGCACAATCTCTGTCTTGCCTGCTTCAGCTGCATACGACAAAAGACTTCTTCCATTCTCGTCCTTCTCGGTCACGCCAGCTCCATCATTGATCAAAAGCCGCACAATCTCTGCATTCCCGCGTTCCACAGCATGCGAAAGTGCAGTCCGTCCGTCAACCTTGTCATCCACGCTAGCCCTGCTGTCAGCCAGAAGTGTCTGAACACCTTCCACGTCCCCACGGCTCACCGCATCTACCAGCGCTCTGAGGTCGTCTTGAACGCGCTTCGACATCGTGGTGCTGTCGTTGCTCAAGCTTTTGTCTCTCTTGGTTGCTCTGAAGAAACCTAATGAAGGCGGAATGCCACCTCAAATGAAGAAGGAAATTGGGAAATGAGGTCGACTCTCTCCAACTTGTGTCTTTTCTGCTCCCAAAGTCCCACTCTCTTGTCACAAAAGAAAAAATCACCACAGAGCAGCTGCTATTCGCTGTTCCAGTATTTGGCGATATCATTTCGAACAACAAGGCAGAAAGAGATGCGCATTTTCTGTAGAAAGATTTTTTAACTAATGTGCCGAAGCGATGGCGCCGCCGTCCCCCACATGCTCAAGCCAATCACTGGACATTGTCGTGTTCATTGAAGAACACGAAGCATCGTCGCTTTGTGCTTCTATCAGCTGAAGCGAACAGTGAATGCAGAGGAGGATGCTGGCAAGTGGAGCTGGCTGTCGATATCGACAGTGGATTGTGTGTGAGTACAGAAGGTGTTGCAGTAAATCCCATTGTTTTTCTACCAATAGAGGAGTGTTGTAAAATCTAGCATTCCGATTGGACGAAGATGCATTTTTCTGCCAATCGAGCGTGCATAAATGGTTGAAGTAAAGTACGTACCACATCATCCAAGTGTGCTGATCCCTGCACTTAGCGACCATGCAAGATTACAGCATGGGTTTTCTGAGGCATCTCTTTCTATTACCAGTTGCATACACACCCATTCTGATCAATCACCAGCGTAATTTTACACAAGTGATCAAGTTTCTCTCACACACAGAAAAAGCATTTCCATTCCATCCTTTTTCCATCACCTCCCAGCATTCGCACTCACAACCACACCTTCCCTTTTCCGCACGGATGCGTCACTTGGAGGGATGACGGACGCGTCATTGGATCCTTCGCGAGACACTCAAATGCGAGCTCCTACTCGCGGTCGGAGGAGCTTTGAATGCGCAACGCTGGCTGTCCCCATGACAGAGGATACGACGACTTGACTGAGTCCGATGGAATTGTCCACACCGCCCCCACTTGACTACTACAGCTTTTGGTACTTCGTGGTGCGGTGTCGTGGACCGGCAATGATCACCGAGGCAGAATGGCAGAATGCATCCACGTCGCTCGCTGTCAAGTACGGTGCGTCATTCGCGAGGATCTCAGGCGCAAGCAGATCATCATGTGATCTGGTGTTACAATGCAGATGCAGTCCCCATTCAACGTGAGCTGATACACCTGAGGCTTTCATGGCATCGATCGCGGTGTGTCTTTTGCGTTGTCCCATACGTTCACAAATTTGCCATCACGCTGTTGGACTCTGCAGGTGCATTCGATGTTGTGGCCAATGAGTGATGCTTGTGCCGACGGACTTGATCAAACAGGTTGACATCGTGAAGAACGTGACTGACGGTACGTTCTGAGCTTGCTCAATACGTCTCAATAAAACGACGAGCGCGCTTGGGCACGACAAAGCCACTGCCCATGTGTTTGCAAGCAGACAGAAAAAGGGTGCGAAGCTGGCAGCTAAAAAGAAGCGATGCTGACGATGGGTTTGGACCACGCTGCGATCGACGATCGCTCTCGCTTCCAGCGACGCAGCACGGCGAGAACGAAATGGACAAACTGGAGACCACGACAGTCCTGGGACCCTCGCGAACTGCGTCTCAAACTCCAAAGTGCACACTCCCGTCGCGAAACTGGCAGACGCAACGTGTCGCGACCTTGATTGCTCGACGAGGAGAGAGCTACGGTGCAGGCGCTGCAAACCAGCTCGACGTCGAAATCGCACTGAGGATCTCGCGGTTCGCGGACGTGGCGATATGAGACAACAACACCCAACGAGCGATTATGAATACAACGCTCAGCAGCACATCAAGCACACCCTCAACGTGCGATCCTAACCACCGCGAGCCTCATCTACGAGTTCATCACGAGGGTCGGCACCTCGCGGTCACCGAGAGCGCCGATGGGATGAAACTGGCAGAAATCGTCTGTCACTGTGCGAGGCGTGAAAATGAACCACTTCGTTGGCGAAAGTAGTTCAAACGAAAACAACCATGGAAATCGAAATGGTGCTGCGGATGTGAAGACCCAAGTAGCAGTGCTGTTGCCCAGAGTGATTCGTTTCCTGGGTCCGGCGTCGTGATCGAACAGAACTTGTACCTGCTCACGGTCAGGCGCGCGTAGTCGGTCGTTGAGGATAACAGCGGTGTTATCGTGGTCGAAGGGTCGCCGCAGCACGTGCTCGAGGACTCCTGCATGGTCCAGATGGCGCCAATGCTGGTGACCACACGATCGCATTTTGAGACCTGTTTCCCAACACGGAAAAACACACATCCACAATGCTCGCTGGAATGACGGCACTAGCATCACCTGTGACCGTCTGATTGACGATGAGAAGCTCGGGCGGCGTAGGTGATCGATGTCCAATGGCGACGTCCAACGCGTACGCCGTGGCAGGCGTAGTACACGACGATGGATACTTTCCCCGAAGAACTTGAAGCTTGTGATTTTGCACTCCCATCTTGCAGTGTCCCGACTCCTTCTAACCGCGACAACATCAGGGTGACAGCGGCACCTTCCCACGAAGAAAAGCAAATCTGCACCACTCTGTTCTTGCGCAGCGAGCAGCGACGCTTTGTAGATGTAGTGCATCTAGAACGTCTCGGCATCGATCGCCGATGGCACAAGTTCCGTGAATTTCTCCACAACAACCGCCGGATAATGCTCTCAGTACTTCTGCCTTCGCCGTCTGCCAGCTTCCTCACTCTGCGTCGCGTCTTCCACTTTGGCAAAAAGTTTCCGCGCCCATCGTGGCTCCAAGTACGTGTCGGCTCTTCCTTGCACGCCAGCAACCTGGCATCGCCGCGCTGCCAACGCATCGTCATTCACGTGGCCCTCGTCATCAGTCTCCTCAGTTTCCCCGCTTTTTGCGAGGCGAACCGAGAATTCCATCGGGGTGGGTGCAGCAGGTTTTTACCGACTTGGTCCGCCGATGCCGCAGCTTGGCACCCACTCCGTCCGCCCTGAATGCGTTATTTCGAACCGACTTCGCTCCAGATTCAGACTGCCAAAGATGTCTCCAACGTGTATCCGCCGATAGACGAGAACAGAGAATCGAGCTTGCTGCCACTGGCACTGCGAGCGTTGTCTGCTTCTCCTTCCTGCTGCTCCTGTTTGCTGTCCTCATCATCGTCGTCCTTTGCTGCTGCATTATGAACGCTGTCTTCTTTCTTGTCCTCGTGCTCCATGTTTTCCTGTCCAGCTGTCGCGTCCTTCTCTCCTTCGTCGTCGTCTGCTCGCTGTCGCAGCGCTTCGCTCTTCTCTTGAACGGTCTTCCGCACCACCGTCGCGACTTCCGCGGCATCCTGATTTTCTCAGTTTATTAGTGCCAATCACGTGTTGTGAACCTGAAACTGTAATTTGGTGCGCAACATACCTCTTGGATAATCGCAGTGAACTCCTTCAAATCGGAACTCAACGTCGCCATCGCCTGCGATGACTACACATTCCACAAACAAACATCAATGCAATAGGGTGGCAGCATCCACATACGACACCACGCGTCCATATTCATACTCATATGCAAACAAACGTACCTTGTCTTTAATGGACGACACCAGCGAATAGAAATTGTACGACATGCTTCCACCTCCAATTCTTTCTCTTTCGTGGGAATTTGCAGCCTGTTGATGCGGTAAAAAGATGCAGAAAACGCACACACGCGTCTCTTCCTTGGAGAATGCTCTGCTGCGTCTCTTGCGTCTGCACTTGAGGTCCTTCACGCAGCGCGATCCACAGAGAGAGAGAGAGAAGCGCTTTCGCTTGGGCTTTTTCTTCCTTCTTTCGCGCTTTATGCTTTCGGTTTGTTCTCTTTCACAAAAAGGTGGCGCTTTGCACCAAGCTTCAGCATCGGATTGATGCATTGTCAAAACGCACCAAGAATCGTATCAGAAATAGGAAGATTGCTTTATAGAAGTATACTTATTCTCTGTATTTGAATATGGTTAAGCAGTTCTTGAAAGTACATCTTCAGATATCGTAAAGGTCATGATTGACATCGTAATTACGCACCTGTCATTTCACATCCTTTTTACACTCCTCTCTATCCTGACGTTCATGCCATCGATCACATCTGGCAGGGTGATCTCTCTTCTTTGGCGCCATAATTGGCCACGACCTTTGCGAATGGGGCTAATCATTTGAAGATTTGCGCGCCAGTGCCCACTGCTCCATTCGCCTCCTCCGCTCATTAACTATGGTGCTCACGATCCGCCGCCCCGCGCCAGCGTTCACTGCCGAAGCCGTGGTCGACGGCGAGTTCAAGACCGTGTCGCTGTCGGACTACAAGGGCAAGTACGTCGTGCTCTTCTTCTACCCACTGGACTTCACGTTCGTGTGTCCGACAGAGATCTGCGCGTTCTCGGACCGCATCGAGGACTTCAAGAAGCTCGGCGTCGAGGTGCTTGGCTGCTCGATCGACTCCAAGTTCACGCACTTGGCGTGGATCAACACCCCGCGCAAGAAGGGCGGTCTCGGTCCGATGAACATCCCGTTGATTGCCGATATCAACAAGGATTTGTGCACCAAGTACGAAGTGCTCGTGAAAGACGGTGAAGGCGACGTTGGTGTGGCGTTCCGTGGTCTGTTCATCATTGACCGCGAGGGTATCTTGCGCCAGATCACGATCAACGACTTGCCGATCGGCCGCAACGTCGACGAAGTGCTGCGTCTGATCGAAGCGTTCCAGTACAACGAGGAGCACGGTGAAGTGTGCCCTGCAGGCTGGAAGAAGGGCAGCAAGGGCATGACCGCGAACCCGACCGACTCGCTCAAGTACTTTGAGACGCTCGAGGAACCAGCGAGCAAGAAGCGCAAGACCGACGAATAAACGGAGCATTCGCTAGAGGGCTGATCGTGAGCAGGATGAAGATCGCATTGCGGTAAGAAGGTGTCGCCGTGCATTAAGCCCGCATTTATATAAACTAATATCCCACACAGGTTCATCACCACTCTGTTTGCTATTGTCCTCATGCCATTGGCACCATTTTCACGCCACTTTCCATCCACGAAGCCGCCACGATCCATTCATTTAGGTCGCACCCATGTCCCTCCTTCGTTGTGCGCCACACATCTCCATTTGGGAATGCTGTCCGACCCTCCAGCATATGGCACTATTGCCAGGGAGTCGAATGTAATTGTCACTAAACTGAACCACAAATAGCTTTCTGTGTTGTCCATCTTTCATTGAGGCCACTATACAGAGGTAGTTGAAGGAAAAAGCAACTCGACATTCACTCGCACAACAAATATGGGCTGGCTCGTAGCTGTTCACATTGGCGCGGGGCGGTATGGCGCGCGCAACGAGGAGAAGTACCTCTCGCTCATGCGCGACGCGCTCGCGTGCGGAAGGAAACTGCTGCTGACTCAAGACTGTGACGAATGTGCGAATGTGCCGTCGCTAGCGGTGCTGGTCGCGACGCGGATGTTGCGTGTGTTTGAGCTCAGTGCGCTGACGAATGCCGGTCATGGCGCGAATCTGAATGAACTCGGACACGTGGAGTGCGAAGCGAGCGTCGTGTGCGGCAAGACGAGCCTCGTGGCGGTGTGCGCGAATGTGCGCGGCGTCGCAGAGCCGAGTGCGCTCGCGATGGGATTGCTCAGCCAGGCTGCGAAAGCAGAAGGACGAGGAGAAGAAAAAGACGACGATGGTGCGGATTTGTCTGAGCGCACGAAGGAGTCACAGCAGTTCGCATTTGGACGTCAGGCTCCACTTGTCGTTGTTGGTGAGTATGCGCGGACGCTGGCGCATCAATTTGGACTGGAGATTGTGGCATCGGATGCCGATCTGGATGCATACCAGGTATGTAAGAGCATATGGAAAGTGCTGCAGGATTGGAGCAAGGACTCAGTTTTGATGTTCTCACTTTCTTTGCGACAGGTGACAGCGAAAGCGGAAGCATACTGGAAGAAATGGCATGATCGCTTCCAAAGCGCTCATACCGGAGACATGGAAAGTAGCAACAACACAAAGCCTGGGCTTTCACAAAGTAAACAGCATCAACAAGATTTTCCAACGACGAAAGAGGAGACCGGCCAGGGTGTGGCTATGGACGAAGACATCGAGTTGCTGGACACTGTTGGCGCGATCTGTATGGATCCTGCCGGCAACATCGCGGCCGCTCTTTCCAGCGGTGGGATCGCGTACAAAGTACCTGGTCGTGTCGGGCTCGCTGGCTGCCCTCGTATTGGCTGCAATGCCTCCAACATTCGCGATAGTGGTCGAGATCGCAAGGCGCGGAAGCGCAAGCGCGAGTCTGCCGATGAAGCGACAGCAAGGAATGGCTTTGGCGTGGCATGTACGGGTCGTGGCGAGCATTTTATTCGAAGCGGATTCACGAGCATGCTCTCGCGGTCTCTGTCCAAGGGACGCACGCTGGAGAAAGCGTTCAGGTATGTTGTCATTGTGCATGAACATCGATCACACAGCCTTGCTAACTCGGTCGCACTTGCAGGAAAGCTTTCGTCGATGGAAAAGAAGAGAATGGAGACGTACCAATTGAAGGAGGCGTGCTGGCGCTTATGGTATCACGGTGTAATGAGGGCACGACCTTAACACCACACGATGCAAGTAAGGCGACAACGTGCATGGATATTCAGCTCGGCGCTGCGTTCACGACGCCATGCATGGGTGTCGGCTTTCTGCATAGCAGCGACGGCGACGTGTCTCCACAGGTGCAGATTTTGCGGAAGCCGCCTGTATCGAAACAAGGAGAGAAGCACAGTGAACGCGAGCTCTCGACTCACGTATCATTCTTGCGTCTCTAGGTGTCAACGAATGAGTAAAGACGAAATGGCAGAAGCATCGACACCAAGCGTACAGAGTTTATAGATATTTACTTCACCCTCTTTCTTTCTTACTGCAATTCCAGGCGCTGCACGGTCTCGAGAAGCCACTCAAACTCGTGCTGCTGTGCGATGCGCCGCAAGATGCGCAGTGTCTCCTGCAATTCCTCCTTCGCGCCAGGCAAGTGGCCGTACGTGCCCGAGCACGTGCAGTACTCGCGCATTTTGTGTTCTGCGGGCAGGTGACATTTCTGGCAGTAGAGATCCTGCAGCTGGTATTGCACCGATTGCGCCTCGACCATCTCGACGAGCCGCTGCTCGAACGCGTGCTTGTCGTACAGCGCAAAGCACCGAGGGCAGTGCCACGACGAGACAGCGCTGCTGGGATCTTGGTCTCCAGCGTCATCGCCATCGCTGGCATCAGGATTCGAGCGTGACGACGAACCTTTGAAGAGCTGCGGGTCACGACACAGGTCCACGGATCGGCACAGGTTGCAACATAAGCAGATGACGTCGGGCACCGCGAACGACAGCGACGGGTTCACAAACTGTGCGTCGTCCGAGAATTCGCTCACGTGCAACAATTTCAACAACGTGCGCCTCATTTTGCCCAATTGCGCCTCCACGCTCGGCTCCAATTGGAACACGGCGCTCACGAATTTCACCAACTCGAGTGCTGGGTGCTCCATGAGCAAGTGCGAGCCTGCAAACACCGGGAAGCTGTCGCGGTCCATGTTGTACGACTGGATCTCCGGGACGATTCGAAGCAGCTTCTCGGAGAAATAGGACGCCACGAGCCGCTGCGAGTACTTGGCAAGCGGACTGAGCTTCTTCTCGGCTTCATCGAGCACCTCTTCGTCCTCTTGCTCGTCGCCTTTGTTCGCCTGCGACGATGCTCCTGAGAGCAACTTGGCTCTTTCGCGTAGCTGAAACTCAGCACGTCGACGAATAAATTGGCCCACAAGGACGAGAAAGTACTCATCGATCCCCTTTGGCAGGTAGTTGGCGATGTTCCAATGGGAGATGATGTCCAACGGCGCATCGCCACTCGCTTGGTCGTCCTTCTCCTCTTCTTCTTCCGCGGCGTCCTGCTCACTCGCATTCTTGAGCAGGATACCGCCATAGTTCTCCGAGTCGAGGAAAAACAGATTGGAAAAGTACTACAGCAACAAACAACCAGAACGTCAGCAAACCAGCATGTGACCTACACAACAGCATCGCACGACAACTCACCTTTTTGGGTGTGAAGCTCAGCACTTGGAACAGCTCGTTCGAGAGAACCGTCTGCAGGATAAACTGCAGATAGGTCTGCGCGTTCTTCATGTCCTGTTTCTTGGTGCAGAGAATGATTTTGCTAAAGTCGGCGAACACGATTTGGCTCCCAAGACGTCGGAATTCCGCGAGCAACTGCAAGAAGAGCTTCTCCATCAGACGCTTCACCATCGCCTGGAGCCCTGGATCGTAGCACAGCGAATTGGACGAACACACCCACCGGTAAAATTGCTGCAGCAAGTGGTCAGCAAACTTGTTGCGACTCGTGAGGAAGTCCTTAAACAGCGTCGTCACAAGCAGACGAAGCAATCGGAACGCTTCCTGGCAAGGTTCCTCGGTTTCTCCTGACGCCACGCCACTTTTCGCACCAGCAGCATTCGCACCGCTTGCATCGTCAGTGTCAAAGTCAATCTCCATCTGATGCGCGCCACCGATGCCCTCGATGCTCTGAATCTGCGCGGCAACCAGAATTGCATTCACCGCAAGTCCGTCTAATTCCAGTTCGACGCAGATGTCAGGGTAGGAACCCTTGTCACACACGACGGCAGACGTGTCGGTCCGGTGTGTTGCGTTAGCCTTGCCGTGCTGAGCCTTTGCGAGAAGCGAATCGCTAAACAGGTGCTGATACTGCTCTTGTTCTTTGCCGCCAAGGTCAGGCACCGAACTCGGCGAATGCCACCACAAATGCTTGTTCTTCGTTAAGATTCGCGAATACAAAGTATCGAGAATAGCGATCGAGTGATCACCAGTGAAGTTTCCGACAGGCAAATGCGCATATCGCGCACAGTCCAGCACTTCCTGGAAGTACTGCGCCATTTCAAAGCACCGTGCAATCATCTTCTCGCTCATGATCTTTCGCCAGGTGAGTGCAGGGAAGAGCGTGTCTTCCTCATTCCATGGCAGCATCGCCATCGGGAAACTGTGCAGACCTTGCATCTTCTCACGCAGACGCTTCGTCGATGGAATGCAAGTCTGCGCGATCACGATTGTCGGCTTCGCCGTCATCTGTTTGTTGGATGCGAGCCGTGCGAGCGCCGAATTCACACCAGAGAATGCATCCTGAACCGATTTCACGACGTGGGTCTTGAACGAGCAACTTTGCATCATCACACTTTCCACTCCTTCTTCCACCGAACCTTGAAGCAACTGGTCAAAATAATGTTCCAGATCGGATCCACGCGCCTTCACGTTCGAGACTGGGTCGACGTACCATACCGTGGCATCTCCTTCGCATCTGTCGCTACTGCTGTCTTCGCCCGCGTCCTTCAAAACGACCAGCCCAAGAATTGCACGGTTTTTCTGCTGAGAAAAGTACAGCAAGACCCGACGCATCAAAGGCGCAGGGATGCTACCTGAAGTACCTTGGTACAGATCAACCAGGTACGGCACCTGAGCTGTTGACTGGAACTGCAAGTCGCTGAATTCGTACTCTTGATTCGTTCCCGAATGGTGAGGATTGACAACTTTGACGACGCAACCGAGACTGCAGACTGCACGCGTCAATGCAGATACCTGAAGCTCGTACACGCCTTTGATGACTGGATCATTCAAGATCTGGTTCAGTTCTTTGTGGTTTTGCTGGAACTGCTGCTCGCTGACCATGATCTCGACAACTGGCTGCGGTTTCGACGAGAGATGAGGAATCACTCGTAGAACTCGTCGCGTGAATAATGGCAGATCCGTGAAGATGTGGCTGTCCGCTTCGTCGCATGCCAAGTAAAACACACGAGGCATCTTCAAAGTAATGCGATGCAGCATTTGCGATTGTGTCGTGATCACCCAGCACGTGAAGTGACCGTCTTGCTCTTGCTGCACTTCGACGATCTGCCAAAACTCGCGGTGCAACGCGCTGGCGGTGTTAAGAACGAAGTTCTCCATGCTGATTCTACCTCCAGTGGTGCGAGACGCAGTCATGGTTTGGTGGCGTTTTGCACTCGGTCCGATCGATCCAATTTCGATCATGGAGTTGCTGCCAGCAATGTCGCGAGCACGCTCTTCACGCTGGCGTTTGCGCTTGACAAGCAGCGTCTTCCACTTGGCTTTTCGGTTCTTCAACCATTCGGAGAACGCGACTTCTCCGAGTTTTACTGGTGCAGCAGGAACCATTTCGACGTCTTCAATTGGATCTTGCTCCGCTGCTGACGCGTCACTGCTCGCTTCGTTTAGTTCTTCGGTCGACTCTGCACTGCTATTCCCACTCTCAGCTGCGCGCTTTCGCTTTTGTTTCAGTGACAACAACTTGCTCGATCGATCGCTTGGTTTCTTCCCCAACGCCAAATCCTCCAAATCAATGAGTTGCGCGATATAGTCTTCGTTCGCATTGGCCTTATCTTTCTTCGTATGAGTCACGAATTTTGCAAGCGATCCTTGCTGGTGCTTGGCATTTCTCTCTCGAACCTGCTTCCGCATCCAGTCAGGCAGTTCAATGCGCGGTACAGGATTTTTCACATTCTGGAAAGCAGCAGGGAGGGAAATGATTTTCTGAATCGTCGACGCAAATCTTCCGCGGTAGTATTCCCAATCCAGAATGGCGCGAATGTCAAAATCCTGCAAATTCGGATCCTTGAGCCATTTCTTCAGAAAATGACGCTTCACGGCTTCTTCCGCAGAGAAAATGGCCGTCGGGATAGCTCGCTCCGTCACTTTCTCGCCGTAGGGTTTCGCTGCAATGATCATTTTGCACGTCAGACCTCTGTCTTTGACCATGCTTTCGCCGAGAAATTCACTCAGTCGCTTCGCCGTGGTAATCGAAGTGGACTTCTGGCCTTCGTACTCCTCAAGTTTGCCGGACATGCTCTTGTTTTCAGTAATCAGCTCCATCAGTTCCTCATTGTCCATGGACTTTCCTTTCGTGTCGATCACATCAAGCCAGCGGTTTGCGCATTTTGCGACGGACGCATAGCACTCTTCCAGATTCTCGCCATCCAAGAAACACTCGAACACTTGGCTCTGGAATGCCTTGATGAGCTGCAATTCACCACGTCGCTTCAACTCAAAACCCTTCAGCTCAGCCAACGAATGGTCAAAGTTGAACACTGCATAACGCTTCTTGAGAAGCCGACCTTCTTCGGTAGAAGCAGGCAAAACCATGGCTTTGTAAGGTCCATCGACTTCAAAGAGAATCGAACACTCCTGGTGGGTCTTGTACTTGCCCGTCTCTGGGTCCAGCTCATGATACTGCGGATTCGTAAACTTGGCATTCACATCGGCGTTCAGCATCACACACGGGTACGAAATGCTTCGCGAGCTCCCGTCATTCAGCTTGAATGAGAACGTTTCGGGGAAGGACGCCGGGAGAATCGCCCAAATGCCATCGGTATCCAATTCAAGCGGACGGCCAATTTGCTCAACTAATTGACGAGCGCCTGTGATAATGTTCGAGCCTGTGTGTGTCACAATACCAGCCATTTCCATCGAGTGCCAACGTGCACCCTTCCGCATGACATACCCGTAGAACGAGTTCAAAATACACTTGTGTGCCAACTGCAGCGAGTCGTACACGAGGCATTTGTTCTGGGCTTCGATTTTCGCGAGCAGATCATTCTGTGCTTCCGCTTGAGCCTGCTTCTTTTTCCACGTCTTGGTGAGATTCTTGTAGTCGTATCGGCGATCACGGAATGCTCGCACCGTGTTGACGTAGAACGGATTTTCACGCATGCACACAGTAGCAGCACGCTTTTCTTGCTCAGTGATCTTGGTTCTCTTGTACACGCTCGAGCAATAGCTTTTGAAACGCTGCTTGATCAGTTGTTCTTGTCGATCTTCATTCAACTGCCCGAATGGCACCATCCGCGTAGTGTTGTTGCCATTCTCTCCACCAAACTTGCTTGATCCTCCTCCTGCGATAGCGCCTCCTTGAGGTCCGACGGGGAAATTTTCATATTCAAGCTGCGTCTTGATCGAAAAATACTCTGGACGCGTCGCTGGGTAGAAGTCGCCTCGCCACACCCAGTCCATATCACGCTGACACGACTCATCTTTATCCTTCACGGCCGACTTGCCGCATTCCGTATTGTAAACGCACGTCGCACAATCGGCTTCGTTGACGATAGCACACGGCTGGAGACGATTTGTCAAGATGATATTCGGGTACATCGCAGCGACATCCAAGTGGTAGATCAACGGCTTTTCTTTTCGCGTGGGTCGATCTCGAAGTGCCTCCAGTTGGCCAACGATTTTCGCCTTCACTTCGTCGTAGTTGGCGACGCGGTCAAGCGCGACATCCATTTCCACGACCAATGAGAAGCGTAGATCACGATCGATATTGTCGATCAGCTGCTGGAATGCACTGGGCACGAGGTTGAAGTCGTACAGGAAGTCTGCACGGAACACACCGGATTCTAGACACTCGACGTGGCCACCAACATAGGTCTCGCTCTCGACGAGGTGGCCCTTGTAGAACTTCTCCTGGTGAGCCGAACTCTGTTTGTTCGGGCAAATGATGCCTCCTTCAAAAGCTTCCACCATAAGAAGAGCTTCACACAGCGTACCAGAACCCTTGCGGAGCACGTCTTCACTTCCCAACGGAATGATCGTACACAGCGAGAACACGAACAAGTGCACGTACTTCTCATAGAGATAGAACGTCGCGACAGCATCAGAGACCGAGTACGACGCCATCTTGAGCGGATCGTCGCGCGCGAGCGGCAGCATATCTTCAGCATCCACTTCGACTGGGTCGTATCCAAGTTTATACTTCGTCACAGCTTTCAGACCCTGGCTACCTTGCGGCAGGTACGAGTCGCGCTTCACCCAGCAAAACGCATCCATGTGCACACTCGATCGACCGCGGTACTCTCCACTGCGGATGTCGAGCGAGATCCCAATCTCGTCGGCCATGTTGATCCCATGGAACTTTGAGCGCGCATCAATGAACGGCCAATCGAAGAAGTCACCGTTATAGGTCACGAAGATGTGCGGCTGTGCGTCGACGATATGCTCGAAGAAGCGCTTGAGCAGTTGCTCTTCGTTCTCCTCATTAAACACGATGAACGGCCCCGGATAGTCCTTCTTCGGAGTATACTCAAAATCCTGGATATCTTCTGACACGAACTCGCGATTCACGATCAGATACCCCTGGCGATCGATCATGTACGAGATCATATAGATCTGGTCAAATTGCGCATCGGGGAACTTCAACGGCAGCTTGGTGGTTTCAATATCGAATGCGCACACGACAGGTTCGGCTTTGTCGACCATGTCTGGCAGTCGTTTGATGTCGGACGGAGCGTACGGAGATGCTGGATCGTAGTTCACATGGTACCACGCGCCGACGCGAATGTTCAGGTCAATGGCGACACGCATGGAGTAGGGCACATCGTACTCGCGCAACCCCAACAGAGCCGACTCGCTTTCGTCCATGCCGCTGCGAGATAAAGTTAGACTGTCGCCACCGAAAAGATGGTCCTCTTCGTTCACTTGCTCGCGGGTTCCCTGCAGTTCGTAGGCTTGACGCGCCTTTTGCTGAGCCTGGTTCTTCTCCACAATCGGAGCCAGCGCTTGCTTGACCGTGACGAGATCCGACACGGTGTAGAAACTCAGCTTCACGTACATCGCCTTCTTCCCACTCAAGTGGTTGGGCATATCGAGATCCTCTTTAGATACACGCTCGGCTTTCGCGATGAGCCCTTCAAACTTGCGCAGACAGTACGCGATGACTTCTTGCGATCGATTCTCCTCGGGCCGCACAAACAGGTACGGCTGGTAGATCACCCGCGTCTTGAACGCCTTGCCATCCTGCTCCAAAAAGTACAATTCCACCGCGCTCACTTCAAATTTGCCCTCGGTCGGGTCCAAGATGGAACACGCGCGCAGGTTCAGCAGCCATCCGAGCTTCGGATCCCTTTCATTCACATTCGCGCTGCTGCTGCTGATGGCACTTGTCGTTATCTCACCACTGCTGGTGTCCTGTTGCTCCTGCTCAATCAGCTCCGGGAGCAGGTGGAACCCGAACTTTTTGTCGAGCGCGTCGCCCTTCTTCAGCATGAACTGCTTGGCGTCCGTCATGCTGCGGTTGCCGCCG
Organism: Globisporangium splendens; assembly: GCA_006386115.1. Classification (NCBI taxonomy): domain Eukaryota; phylum Oomycota; class Peronosporomycetes; order Pythiales; family Pythiaceae; genus Globisporangium; species Globisporangium splendens. The sequence continues at coordinate 29,423 of VFIW01000138.1, forward strand.
CGGTTGCTCTGCGCGTTTGCGCGCGCTCCCTGCGAGTTGCGTGCCCACGCCGAGCCCCCCGACAGCGCGCGCCGGTACTGGTTGCCGCCATTATTGCCGCCATTGCGCTGCGCCATGCTGACGTCCCTCCTCGTAGCTTCTGAGCTGTTGCGAGAGGAATGCGGAATGCTGCTGGATAAAAAAATGGCGGGAGCGCCTCTCACTAAAAATGGCGCGCCAACAGCAAAACCTCTAGTGAAGCATATGCGGATATAGAGGGTAATGGATATCGTACATAAGGGTGTGATATTTGAAAAATGTTTATATGTGGTACTCAGACTTATTGTTGGAATTTGTGATGTGGGTTTAAATGTAGTATATATGGAGAGACGTGGTACTTATGAGTGAGACGCTAAAAATCCTTGGTCGGATCAATTTCTTGCAATGACCAAGACCGAGACTTCACTTGCACATAGCACTCGATAGGACAATTGGAGAAGGTACCGCAAATTTGCATGGAGGCTGCTGCGAGGAAGTAAATACAAGTAAGTGCGTTGGGAGGCGAGAAATGATCTCAATGCCAACGAATGAGTGTGTTCCAGTTGCTTTCATGTCTGGCGATGAGGACGCATTCTGATGTCCCTTGATGTGGATGTGTGTTTCTTCAAACGCTTTGATGTGGTGTGTTTCATCAATGCAAGCTGTGATTCAGGCGCATCATGGAGAGATGCTTTGCATTCTATTGTTCGGTTCCTGCTTGTGGAAGAGTGAGGGAGTGTATCTTGCAAAGCTACGACATCGCCGCGAATCCTTCTACAAGACATCTTGCAGACAGTGACAAAGCAGGAGACGAACAACATCAGAAAAGATCCGAGGGCGAAATGTTGCTGACTCTTTGCTGCAAACTGCGTCTTGGGATAAAGTGGTAAAGTGCGAGCTCTTCTTTTTGCATTCGTATCTAGACACTGTCGATGGCTCTAAATTACTAGTGCTGTGACGCTTGGATTTAGCAATGAGCGTTTTAGACCGGAGTGTGGATATGAGTATGAGAACGTGGTGCTTTGTGAGGACGCTGATATTGTACTGATGTTGGCGTGTATGGAGGCAGATGCTCGAAAGTCAGCGTCGACAAAGTCATCGTCAAGCGATGGCGGCGAAAGCTAGATCGAGCTGGACGAGCGGAGAGATCAACAGGCTCCGCTGTCGACGTCGTCCTCAATTCCAGAAGGCAAGCCAGCGACTGTTGCTACTGATGCTGCTGCTCAAGTGAAAACCACCGCTGCTGCGACGGATGATGAGGAAGAACTGGACTGGGGCGACGACGACTTGATCCCTGAAGAAGCACCGAGCAACGATGAAGCGAGCACAGCGGAAGCAGTGCCAGCGTTCCACGAAGAGCCAAAGAAACGTGCTGGCGACTGGGGCGAGTGGGATTAAATAGCTGGAGCCACGTAGGTTGTCCATGGTTGTGACGCCTGGACTCTCATTGATTTGCGTCTTTTGTGTATTTGCGGTTCTCTACTGTATATGTGCCTTGTGTTGGGGATTGCGATACAAACCAACGACCAAGGTCAACAAGGAACTGCAGTGTATATAACTTATCTGTGAGCGACAAACTAGGCTTGTTCTTCCTCCTCGCGATATGAAGCTGGGATACTGATGCCATTTTCTCGTTAAAGGATTTGAGAAAACGAGCGCAAGGCGAGTGGAGGGTGCAGCGACGGCAGGTAGGCTTGGAAGTCTTCGTTGCTAGCTCTTCTCGTCCTCTGACCACCACCACCGTCCTGTTGATCTCCATGTTGCAGCTGACAATGGTGGCGATGCTGAAACTTTGCAGCGCAGGCTGTGGTCTTGTGCGCCTTCCAGCGTTTCCGCCAAAGCGCAAACTCCTGTTTGCAAGTGTCGGTGAACCCCTTGTGGTTCATTGGCGTGTACGTCTGCGGTTCACAGATTTGTTCCTGAGACAAAAAATCACACAACGATACCAGTAAGAACAGGTGAGTTATCGAGTCCCACAACCTGACCCCATATCTCAAGTTCCCAGTACCTTAATGGTCTCGTAGCAGTGCTTGTACCCGCCGTCGATAAGGTAGAGTTCTGGGTAGAACAGCTCAGGATACTTCTCGGCATGAATCCACCGATCGAGATTGCGGACGTGGCGAAGCCTGTTGCACCCGACAACATTCCGTCATGAGATTGAGCTTGCAGGCAAGCAAGTAGCCTAGAAAGACTGTAAAACACGTACATCTTCGGTGCGCGGTTGGCGGAAAACTCACAATAGAAGATCAGCGCTGTGCGTGTGCAATCCTTGGCTGGACTCCAAAGAAATCGCTCCTCGACGCTCGCAGGGTCGCACAGTGACTGCGATCCCTTTAGCTTCCCGCCATCGTACTCGTATGAGAACCGGCAGTCGATGAGCACAAAGGCTGCCAAGTGCGCGTCAAAGTCCCCATTCAGCAGCATCGACACCTTTAAAGGTGAACGACAGGTTAGAGTCTCCATCCCATCGCCATGAGTTGCTTTTAACAAACTTGCGGACTCACTTACCGTTTGAGGCGAGATCACATTCAAGTCAGGATGGCGTTTGGACCGGATCGTCGGTAAGACGAGCTTGTGGATCGGCCCCAGATCACCGCGTGAAGGCGACGTACCTTGAGTCGAAGAAGACACTGCAGGCGATCCCGAACTCAATGATACCACACTGCTGCTGTGATCGTTGCTGGGCATGGATGGTTTGTGCAGGAACACCGACTGGCTGGACATGGAACGCGTGAACGATGGCCGCAACACGTTGTTGCTCTGCTTAGCAACGTGGTCTCCGTTCGTGAAGTGCGACGTGTCATTCCCATCGCGCTTCCATTTCTTGTGCAAGATCAGGCTGGGTTCGTGTGTCATCGCTTGTGGATCTGCTGACTCGCTGCGTGTTGAGGCAAGCGCCATCGTCGTCACGATCGGCGAAGAGAAGTGTTCATCATGCAAAGTGCGCTTTCGATCTCGTGTCGCTGAGTCCACATCAGCGGGTCCACATGCAACGCTATCGCTGTCATCCCCATCGTAAATGTGTCGCCCCTGTTCGTCGCTTCCCGCTAACAGCGCGTGTTGGCTTGGCAGAGTGCTCGTCTTGTCGCTTGACGTTATCGACGGTCTTTCTTGCTGGTTTGATCCTTTGTCTTCGCTGTCGCTCCCAGCGCTGACAGAAGCACAGCGCGATGTCGCATCGTGCTCGACATTCGTCTCAAACAACGCGAGAAGCGCGCGGCGATTCCCTCTCTTGGGCAGCACGCTACAGTCGCTACGCTCGTCCGCGGGCGTCGCGTCACTACGTGACGATGGCTGCGAGTGCTTCGAATGGATGGGGGATGGTGGCGCCATCGCGGCAGCACGGAATGCGCTTCAATTGGCTTTGCAATAGGAGATATTGTGCTTTTTTTTCCCGCATTTTTTTAAATTGATACCACACAATACCGGTGTTGGTGGTATCATCAAAAACCGGTATCAAAAAGTACAATGAGCAGTATCGATTAACTGGTACAACGCAATAATCCGCAAATAAAAAACTTGCATTGAAAAGATGTTTTTCGGGTCTGGTCTGCTTCGCCAAAGTGCAGAAAAGCAACTTCAACATCGAGCTCGAAAAAGTATGTCATGGCGAGCGAATCTCTCAGCGCTGATGCACGCTCACGACAAACACAACTGTGGACGAGATGTAAATCTACAGCACCCATCGTGTTGTTGACGCTGAGTATCGTCCACACAAGAAAGAGTGGAGAGGATCAAGGGCAGAGACGCGCAACCGAGGCTTTCAGAAGCCGCACCGAGTCTTCGATTGGCGATTCGCAGTGCTTACACTGAGCAACTTCAGCTCACCAAAAGATTACCGCGTCTCTGCGTTTGAAAGTGTAGTGGATGCGAGTGGTGAACAGAACGATTGGTGAAAGCACGCACAGAATACTGCGCTCGATTTGCTCAAGTAGAAGTCCGCGTAGTTGAAGCAGTCCAAAAGAAAACGAAAATCGCTTCTTTATCACGAGTGCAGATGAGCGTAGTAGTTGATGTTGGTGGTGGCTGTGCGTGTCATGACAGCAGACGAGAAATCTATTGCTTTGAAGACGAATGGCGCTGGATGAATGGATTATGTGTGGTGAACGGGAGAAACGTGTATTTAATGACTGCTGCAATGGGTGCTGATGGTGGCTCTCTCTCTCTCTCTGTGGACACGACGTAATTGCGGACAATATGCAGATGGGATGATTTCTTGTAAAGAGCTACTTGCCAACGAAGATCCAGGATTTTGTAGGCTAAAATACAGCCTACGAACCTACCTGCTCATGAAACATGCTTTTTGTGGAATCAGCCGTGAATTTCTTCATCCTCGGCTTCAGGTGCATTGGTTGCAGTCTCTTCCTCGTCAGCTGAGCCTGCGCTCGATCCATTTGCCGTCGTCGCTTTCTCTTCGGCGGGGGTCTCGGTTTCGGTCGTCGACGTCGTGTCGTCTTCATCTGCGGTCGCGTCGGAGCCAGGCACAGAAGCAACGACTGATGGGGTCACATTAGAGTCGTCCGCCGAAGTGGTGTCTTCGGCTGCGTTGGATCCAGTCGTCTCAGTCTCACTTCTTGGGTTGCCAGCTTCCTCCAAATCATCGTAGTCGCTACCAGATCCGCTGCCTCGTCGACTGCTCTCAGTCTCTTTCTCCGTGCTACCGCAGTTGTTCTTGTATTCGTCTTTGCACTTGGCCGTGTCCGACTTGAGGTAGCACCACGTGTTGGCCATGATGGCACAGCCTCCGTCTTTGATGGTATCCCACCCAAACTGCGAGTTCATCGCACTCGCTTTCGAAGATCCCATCTCGACATTCAAGGTCATCGCGTCCATGGGCTCTCCATTCACATTCTTGTCCGCGAGCATCTCGACGCCGACAACGGATCCCACGATCAGCACCATGGCACTGACCACTCCGCACAGCGTACGCATAGCTTTGTTGCGTCGCACCGCGATATCTTGGACTTCGACTTCATACGGCTCTTGCTGCTCCTCGAGCAGCGTGATCACCTCCTCGTTCGCGTGCTCCTCGTTGCGCATCATCGTCAAGAAGTCCGGGTGCAGCGAGTGCTTAATTCAAGGATGGGAGATCTTCGCGAGCGGCACTTTTCAAGAGTGCGAGCGAAGAGGTCCAGATGCATCGTCAAAGGTTGGCTGGCGCCTTGCGACCTCTCAGAGCATCCTCTTCCGATGAGACTCCACACACACACACACACACACACCATGTGGATCTTTTCTCAAGGCGGCTAGTTTCCCTTAATTGTGAGCGATCGATCGCGAGCGTTCGCATGCAGCGGCGCTTCCCCAGCCGCACAATGTGTTGCTCGCGGCTCTTCGTGCCAAGTGTGACTCGCGACGCTTCATGGCCACACACTCCAGATGTCAATCCAACGTGTCCCACACCATTTCAGGGCAAATATCTTCATATAAGGTGGTGTCGCCTCAGTTTGACCAAATTGGCGTGTACCTCCTTAAATACGGTTGCAATTTATGGATATACTTTCTTTAAGGTGGCCCACGCTATTCTATGTTTCTGCATTCTTCTTCCCACTCTTGCCGCCTCTGCATGACCAAACGAGCGAGCCGAACGTGGCGGCGGGTGCGATGGCGAACGCGCGACTGAAAATCGCGAGGCAAGCGGGAAAGCGACGGCACCGCTCCGACGCACAATCCGTAGAAGAGGCGTCGTCCGAGGTGGCCAGCGAGACAAGCGCGGAAAAAGGGCAAGAATCGCCGACAGACGAGCAGTTTGCGTCTGCGCACGACGTCCACGATGTGCTCCACGAGGCGTTCCGCGAGCAGAAACTCGCGCTGGAAGAGCGTTTGCAGGCGCTCACGATGGGAAAGCCGCTCCAGAAAATGCAGGAGCCGGGGTATGACGTGAACGGGTACAGATTGAAGCGCGCACACCACGATTTCCTGCTCCAAGAGATGGTTCGTGGTCGCTGTTGGAACCTCAATGCTGCCTAAATTTGGTGTTGATGACCTTATTTGCTGTGTGTTTACTGCTGGAATAGGAGTGGATGGCTGCGGATTTCGCACAGGAACGGAAGTGGCGAATGAAGTCGGCTCGCACGCTCTCGGTGTCGTTGGTTAGTTATCACAGCAAGCAGGCAACGAAGGTAGCGAGGCTGCAAAAGGTATGTTTGTGTTCATTTGTGTGTGCATATTTTTGCCATTCCATTGAGTACTGCAGCCTCTTCATGATTCTTTTGTCTTTACTGTGCGCTCCGATAGGCGGAAGATGAGGCGAAGCGCCGATTAGCTGCTCGGATTGGACGTGATGTGAAGAAGTTTTGGACCAAGATCGACAAGATTATCAGTTATAAAGTGAAGTTGCAGGCGGACGAGTTGAGGAAAGCAGCGATGGACAAGCACTTGAAGCAGCTGGTGTCGCAGACCGAGCGATACGCGTCGGCGCTCGCGATGACGTTTCAAGAGGCACTTGGAGCAGAGGAGCTCGAGAGTGCGAACAACGGTGTCGATGTGAAATCTGACCTGACTGGAAGCAGCAACGACTCAGGTGAACACTGTATACAGGGCACCGACTCGTTAGTGATTGATAGAGTTACGAACGCTGTCGGCTCGTATACCGAAACAAACCAAGCCAGAGATCGTGCGAATAATGCGGCGTGTCATCTTGATGATGAAGAATCTCGCAGGACATCGAGCGATGACGTTGCACAGCCCAAAGAATCGGTTGATGGTGCAGATTCCAGCAGTGTTGCGGATAGTTCTGAGAGGTCTGAAGGAGTTGATGGTACAAGAGCGACAACTGCTGGTGAGGATGAGAAAGTGTCCGATGCTGACAAAGACAGGAGGGATGACGATGCGTCCGATTCAGATTTTGCAATGCATTCTGGCGAGGAAGAAGACGACGAAGAGACGATTGCAATCGACGAGCAGATGACAACAAGAGAAGAAGTCGACGAGGAAGTGGCACTACTTGAAGAAGAAAGCGAGTTATCGATTGAGGAGCTGAGAGTGCGATATGCACGTGCGTTTCAGGAGGAAGCAAGTGAAGAGTCCGAGCAAGAGGAATCTAAGCGAGTAGATCTGAGCGAGACAGCAGGTGTTGCTATGAGTGAAAGCGAGGATGAAGATTTCAAGCCGAGCAATGTGGAAGAACCCGATGACGAGAGCACGATCGCAGCCGCAGAAGCGAACGATTTCACGACAGATGAGGTAGACGAAGAGATGAGATTGCTCAAGGAGGAAGGTGAGTTGTCTATAGAGGAATTGTGTGCTCGATATGCTGCTTTATCGAGTGAAAGCGAACTTTCAGACCTTGAAGAATCGGCGGATGCTGGTCAAGCTGCGAGCTCCGGCGAGGAGAGTGATGGAAAATACAGTCCGACAGACGAAGAATGTGACGATGAGACTACGATTGACATGGTTGAAGCAAACGGCATTTCGAAGGAAGAGGTTGATGAGGAAGTGTCTTTGCTGCAAGAAGAAAGCGAGCTCTCCATCGAAGAATTACGAGCACGGTATGCAAAAGCGCTACAAGGTGAAAGTGACGACGGCTCAGAAGATGACAGCGATGCAGTCATGCCGAATGAAGAGCATGACGAAGCCGATGGTGTCAAAGGATTGGAAATAAATCAGAAAAAGGAGCCAGCAGAGCAAGAAGAAAGCGCATTGGTGCAGACTTCTCTGTGTCGATCCTCCTCCTCAAGTCGGCATGGAAAATGTGTGGGGTTCAAACGCCCATACCTCCTTACATCACGTTTATCACTTCGCGAATACCAAGAAGCTGGTGTGAACTGGCTGATCAGTATGTGTGAGAAACGAATCAATGGGATTCTAGCTGACGAAATGGGTCTGGGCAAAACCATCCAGACGATCTCGCTTTTAGCTCACCTCGCGTGCAATCAAGGTATTTGGGGACCGCACTTGATCGTTGTGCCCACTAGTTGTCTCGTGAATTGGGAAATGGAGTTCAAGCGTTGGTGTCCAGCTTTCAAAGTTTTGACCTATTATGGGTCAGCAAAGCGCAGAAAGGAGCTACGCCAGGGCTGGTCCAAGCAAAACGCATTCCAGATTTGCATCACGAGCTACCAATTGGTGGTTCAAGATGCTCACTGCTTCAAGCGCAAGAAATGGTATTACCTCATCCTCGATGAAGCCCACAATATCAAGAACTGGAAGAGTTTGAGGTGGCAGACGCTACTCAATTTCAACTCTCAGCGGCGACTTCTGCTGACAGGCACACCGCTGCAAAATAACATCATGGAGCTGTGGTCGTTGATGCATTTCTTGATGCCCCACGTCTTCTCCTCGCGGCGAGAGTTCACGTATTGGTTCCAAAACCCGTTGTCCCTGATGGTCGAAGGCGAGCAAGACGTTAACAACCAACTTGTGGGTCAGCTGCATGGCATCATTCGTCCTTTCGTGCTACGACGACTGAAGAAGGATGTTGCCAAGCAGATGCCAGGCAAGTTTGAGCATGTAGTTACTTGCAAGTTGTCCAAGAGGCAACGATTTCTTTATGAGGATTTCATTTCCCGAAGCAGTACTCGGCGCGCGATGTTTGGTCATGGTCGTGGCAAGGGTGGTGGCAATTTCATGAGCATGATGAATGTGCTGATGCAGCTTCGCAAGGTATGCAACCATCCTGACTTGTTTGAACCTCGTCCAATTGCGTCTCCGTTTGATATGCCAGCAATACGCCTTCACGTGTCCAGTCGGTGCGGATATTTGGTCGACGACTTGGTGAACGAGGGACGTGACATTCCATTCTGGAACCAGAATCGAAATTTACCCAACTTGGAGATTGCCGGTTGCGAGAAGTATACATCAAGCAGGTGGCGCCACCTGTACTATTATGATATCAACGCTCCACTTCCTCCAGATACGAACGTCAGCGGTGAGACTCGAGAAAGGTTCGCGGACAAGAAAGACATTTTGAAACGACTCGTTCAGAACGCAGCGTTGCGAGCGTCCTATTGGCAAGAGAAACGAGCGCAGGTCGCTGAGCAAAGTCGATTGCGTGTGCAACTTGGCGAGGAGCCGATGTACGGCAGCGATTTGATTCGAGTATGCACGCTCCCTGTGTTCATATCCCACGCTATGGATGTCCATGTGAAACGAAAATCTACAAATGCACGCGATTGGCTCCATCTTAGTGTTGCAATGAACACCATGGTGAGGGACCCGGAGGACCGTATCAGAGAACTGTCGCCGATTGTCAGTCGAGCCGTCTGCTTCGTTCCAAAAGCACGTGCCCAACCAATGCAGGTGATCTACGGTGGAGGCGGATTTGCTTCCACGTCGGCTGTAGTCAGAAATGAGTTTGTGCTTTCACGGAAGAAGAAGCTCGAGGTGATAGAACAAGAGCTGGTACAGCCAGTTGCAAGCAAGTGTCTGAGTATGTGCTACGAAGCATTCAAGCGGACGCAATTGTTTTTCCCAGACAAGAGGTTGCTTCAGTATGATTGCGGCAAGTTGCAGCAACTGGACACTCTCCTTCGCGAGCTCAAGCGCGGAAACCACAGGTGCTTGATCTTCACGCAGATGAGCTCCATGCTCAACATCTTGGAGATCTTTCTCAATATTCATGGGTACGCATGTCTGTATCTGTGCATCTGTGTGTGCCATTGTTCACTCCTAACTCGTCTTTCTTTTATTTATCCTTGCTGTAGGCACACGTATTTCCGGTTGGACGGCTCAACCAAGGTGGAGAAACGGCAGTCACTGATGGACAGATTCAATCGTGACGAGAAGATCTTTTGCTTTATTCTGTCGACACGAAGCGGGGGACTCGGGATCAATCTCACTGGTGCAGACTCTGTGATTTTCTACGACTCGGATTGGAATCCAGCAATGGATGCGCAAGCGCAAGATCGAGCACATCGAATCGGTCAGACTCGCGATGTGCATATCTATCGCCTAGTCAGCGAGCACACTGTGGAAGAGAACATTTTGAAAAAGGCTCAACAGAAACGGCATCTGGACTTCCTGGTGATGGCCGAAGGACAGTTCACGACTGATTTCTTCTCCAAAGCAAACCTGCGAGAGCTTGTGACTGGTGAAGAAGCTGCTGGAACCGCGTCGGTGGACGAAATCGTCGAAGACGAAGAAGAGCCAGAGATGTCGTATGAAGCTCTCGAGAATGCTATGGCCCAAATTGAAGACGAGGAAGACGTTGTCGCGATGAAAGGAGCAAAAGAAGAGTTCATATCGGAAAAACGTGAGTTTGAGGAAGAGGCTATGCATACTACAATTGCTACCAGTCGATCCAACGGCACCAAGACTCCTTCAGGTATCAAACCATCAACCCCTTCATCGCTGTCTGTGGGTAGCTCAGTCAGTGAAAAAGACGACGAAAATGACGACATGGAAAGTGTGGATGGCTCATTTGCAGCAAGTGAAGGACAGGACGACGACGAAGAACACGACGGGGTTAATGACCAAGATAACGACGAGGAACTTGTCGAGGAAGAAAGTGGCGGCTCAGACAGCGACGAACTAAGTAGCGACTCGGACGCTGACAGCCTCGACGAAGAAGATGCTAGTGCCAGTAGAAAACGCAAGCGACCAGTTTCCAGAGCAGGAACATCGAGAAATGCCAAACATCGACGTGGAAATGAAGGAAAGTCTACGAATGTGCAAAGCGAGCGTGCGAACGAACGAGCGAAGGAAAAGGCGCGAGACAAGTTGATCGAAATGGAGGAAGAGCGAAAACTTCAGGCATGGAAGGATTCTGTGTCTTCCTTGAAAGGGTTTGAAGATTCCCTGAACCCTGTCGATCGTTACGCTTTGCACTTTCGTGAAGAAATCGATCCGCTGTACTCTTATGTGCCCACTGCTGCCGCGGTTGATAACTTTTTCGAAAGCCAGAATGGAAAGCTTGACATCGACAAAATTGAAGAAGACAAGATGGTCGAAGAATCCAATTTGATCGCTGAGGGTGAGCTGATTGCTGGAATCATGCGCGATGACGACGACCAGGCACCTGATCTGGGTGAGTTGCCAGATCTTGAAGAAATGCACCGTACGTTGTACAAGAAAGAGCGCGCTCATGTCCACTTTGTGCGACGCCAGCGCCAGCTGACTGGCGTTGCATGGGAAGTGAAGAAGTGCGTGAACACAAGCCATCCGTTCTACTACAACGTTGACACACGAGAAGCAACGTGGGATCGTCCAGTTGTTTGGACTAGAAACGAACAATTCGAGCTCTCACGGCAACTCGGGTACTCTGGTTTAGTGCCTAGCGCATTACAGCTGGTGATGAAATGCCTCTGTCCGTATCCAGATCGTCAACAGGCGCAACTTGCGTGCAAGAGTTGGCTAGAAGCAGCGAATCATCCTGGTCTGTTCTTGAAGCTGAATGTGAATGATTTGTATCCTCATGGAGCAGCCACACTTTCAGAGATTTTAGCGAAGATCTCGATTGGCGATACGGTGGTGTTTGGATCAGGAGTGTATCACTTGGATGATCTTGTCGAGGTTAGAAGGCCGATCAAGCTTCTCGCGTCTCCGGATTCGCATGTGGAGCTACAGATGAGAAAGGGAAACGCTCAGCTGAAGTGGACCGCGAAAGGAGGCATGCTTTGTGGATTCCATATCACGCGTCAAATCCACGCCGACGAGAAGGAACGCGACAGCAGCCCTTCAAACTGGCAGCACTTGCTGCATGTAGCGAACGGTGGCCAAGTGCGCGTCCAGTACTGCGATTTTGACGGGAGCAACCAAGGAAATGCATGCGTGGCAGTTTCTGGAAGCAATTCCAGTCGAGCGATACTCCTCAACAACCGCATCTACTATGGTGGCAGCTCGGGTGTTTTGCTGTTGAAAGGCGATCTTTTCATGAACCTCAACAGTGTGTATGGAAATGTGCACTCTGGCATCAGCATCCTGGGTGGAAATGCGGTTCTTCGCCGCAACAAGATTCAAATGAATGGTCGATTTGGAATTCGATTGCTCTATCATGCTGGCAACGTGATCATTGAAAATAACATCGTCAATGACCATCCGTGCGGAAACATTGATACAGAGAATTCGGGACGCCGGTTTGTAATTCGATGGAACGATATGAGCAAAGAGGAGCCCGACGATTTGCCTCACTCGCATGGCCAGTTGCTCTTGAAGACCTCCCATATCGTCGAGAAAGAAATCAAGGTGCCACCGAAGAAAGTGCCAACTCCAAAGATCACGAATGCACCAGCTAGTTCACAAACCAGCGCGACCCCTGTTATTCCGGCCGAGTTTGCGAGGTTTCTCCCATCGACCACATCATTGGCTGAACCTCTGGCTGTCCCACCTACTGCTGCAGCACTTGTGAATCCCCTTGACATGGTGGTGACCATTGCTCAAACCAAAGCTGAAATGCCTCCAGGCATTTCGAGTCAGGCTGTGCTTGTCAAATCCGAAGTTGCTGAGTCTGGAACAACGAAAAAGGTGTCAGGGAAGCCAGAAGTGCCGATGGTCACAAACTCGATCACCTTGCCCTCGACCCAGACAGCAGATGCTGTTGTGTCTGAACCAACGGCATCAGAGAATGGTGAGAAATCTACTACGACAGAGGAGCAAGAACAAGCGGCATTCGAGCGTTTGCCAGCGAGCCCAGTGCCCCCTGTTCCCCACGACAATGCTTTGGTGGTGGCTGGTGAAAACGCTATTTCGGTGAAGATTGAAGAGCTGGTGTCGTTGCCAAACCCAGCAGCTCCGATCAAGCTGAAGCGGAAACGGAAGCCCAAGATCGAGAAGCTGTTGGTCGATGGCCGCATCATTGTGTTCAGCGACACTTGCGAAAAGCGATCCGACAAGGTGAAGAAACCGAGATCGATGAAACGAGTTGCAGGTGGTCTGAAAGAGGAAGATGGACCTCATTCGTCTCTTTTGAACAGCACCTTACCAAGTGCTGCCAATTTAGTTGCATCGACAACTGAAAACACTGTCAACGAGCAAATCGAAAACGGTCACATCGACCAAATCGAGAACGCTGGAGAGAGTGTAGCACCAATGAAACCGAGCTCTGGTCTATCGGCTCAAGCGTCCAGTCATGTGGAAGATCGTGGCGTGTTGCAGCCTGTGATGAATCAGATGAGCGAAAGCTGCTCTCATCTTGCAAGCCCCGTGACCAAGTTGCAAGAGGTCGAACTTGTCATTCCTATTTCTCCCACAGCCAGCGCATTGGCAGTGCTCATTGACGTGAAGAAGAAACGAGGTCGCAAACCGAAAGTCAAGCCACTGGAGCACCAAGAATCCCAGTAATGAAGAAGATGAGCTGTGATGCGCGGTGTACCGTTACAGCAGTATCCATTAAATTGTGAGAGAAGCAGGAGCTCACCTCAAATGCGGACTCATGCGGCACAGTTGTAAACCATAAACAGCGATCTATCGAGGCCAGTGTGTGGAGTGTGCGCGTTGGCATCAGCGAATGGCGCCGTCAGAAGAAGATTGTTTATGACAGAGAAGCAATCAAGTGTCGTTTAGAAGCCCAGATGAATGTGCATCAGCATCCGTTCAGCAGCAACGTCAGCAATGGAAGTGCTCAACTCCAAGCCAACTCGGGTTCCAATTTGCAGCTCACTAAATTCTGGGTGGCTGTGCCTGTAGCCATACGTCAAGCACACAGTATGCTGCAGACTGGCGACGACCTCAGATACGCTTCGCAGTCAAGCGACAGAATGCAGAATGCAATGGCCACCAGCATGATGCAGCAGCTTTTCAAAATGCAAGAGTGTTGGTTACGGCACCAGTTTACAGTGGCCCACACCCGTGACCATCACTCCTCTTTCTCAGTTGAAGTCGCTTGTCGTTGTCCATTCTGCATTCTGCAGCAAAGAGCACAAGTGCACGATGAACTGGATGACGAGCGGACGCCACCGAGCGCTGGGCACGCGCAACGCGCGCAAGAAGCGGCTGCAGATGCAGCTGCCGGAGCACGTGGAGCACGTGAGCGACCGCCGTCGACTGCAGGTGCAACAGCGGCACATCGGCTCAAGTTGTGGCTCGAGCCAGCTACCGCTGACGAGGGAGATGCAATTGGTCGATTCTGCTCGAGAGAAGGCGAGCAAGAACGAGAAGAGTGCTTGCGAGGCTGGGACGCCATGGTACATTTTGTCTGTGAACGACGATGACGAATCGCAAGGTTGGACGTTTTGTAAAGCCACTTGACATGATCGAGGGCTGACAATTTTGTGTATGTGTTGCTTGCTGGTGTGGATGGGCAGATGTTCAAGTACTGGAATTTGCCCGCCAATGTACGACGGAAGGCTTTACTGGTCGTAAGGGAAACATACGACTCCCTTTAAAAGAGCGCGCTTCCAAGCTTCCACAACCAGTTTGCAACACTGAGCAGAACGAGCCCGATCCTGTAAAATTGCGAGATGTCGGAGAGGAAAGGTGCATATTTACTCCTGTCAAGTCCAGGCAACATAAACACAAACGGCTTGATAGGACGGGGCGAACGCTCTTCAGACCTCCACCGAGCCAGAGAATAACACCTGATCAAGACATTCTGTTTGTGAAGTGAGTGAGCGAAATGAATGCAAATGCGGATCACATTGAAGCTAATATTCTGAATATGCTACAGCGAGGGAGAGCAGATATCTCAATTGAACCACAGTGGACGCGAATGTGAAAAGGAGTTACTGGTCTCAGAAGTTGGTCAAGTTCATCGAACACAAAGAAATGCTTCAAACGAAAAAGCACAAGGAAAGCTGCGATTTTCGTTCAAGAACGAAATACACCACTCGAGAGGAGAGAATGACTCGCTGTCAATGTCAGGTCTGCCTTTTCGGGCAAAGTCGATAGAGAGAAATACAAGTGTTGACATCTGGGAGCAAGACACCGCTCTTCCCAGTGCAAACGAAACAAAGCGCAGTACAAACGAGCGAAGGTCTGCTAGCGAATCAAGTGTCGAGTTAAAGGGAGTCCACCCAGCTCGAGGTCGATTTGGAGTTGGTTACACGAATCCCGTCAACTCACCAGAGTTTGGGACAACAACGCGCTCAAGTGGTTTCGGCGAATTGGTTTCAGTCAAGGTACACTGTGCATATGATGACGATTAAGCTTTTTGCACAGTCAACTGACTATTGTCTTTAGCCCAAAGTCAAAATGACGAGCTTCTTTGAGATCAACAAGAGTTATTGCAAAGACGGAGTGGGCGAACTTGCAGCGAAATCTGGCATCATTTACAAACATCAGAAGCAACCGAGTCGTTTCTTTGCATCAGAAAGTCAAGAGCGCGAACTGTAAGTGAGAAGTCCAATGTGCAAGCAGGGCACTAGTGAGTCTAACAGAAAATACTCAAACGATTCATGCATGCCGTCATTTACTAGAAATTTCAGGGACCAAGATCTCAAAGAAAAAACTCTCCTAGCTGATGGTATGCCTTATTTTTGCACAAATATGCTCTCTTTTCCTAATGCACGATTGAAATGGTTGATATTCAGGCAGCGAGCTAAAAAGGAGCTTGTCTCACCCAAAGCCACATTATATGAGATGTTTGGTAAGCTGTTGCAATGCGAACGGAGGATTCACCTCAAAAATGCCTTTCATGCATTAACACAATTTGAAATCCAGCCGTCAGCTAGAGGTTCTACTTCGAGCACATCTTCATCACAAGAGAGTGACATTTTGGCTTGCCCACCCATAAATTGGCAAAAGAACGTGCTGAATTTGAGGAAAGAATCTGTGATTCGACCGGAAGCATCAATGGTATGCAGTGCTACCAGCAGTTCGGCCAAATCAGATGACTCACCATTCTCAAAAGCAATCTCAAGTAGTCGCAAAGGTAATTTGTGTGTTGCTTGAGTAAATCATGCAGTAATTTATTGTTTTCAATGTGTGGTATGCCTCTTACAGAATTATCACGAGATCAGACTCCTGCCAAGGATGCGAAAGTGAAATATGACGCAGAGCTCGGCTCAACCAAGCAACCGCTCTTGGACGGCGAGTACACACCAGTTGAGGACTGACACTGGAAGTATTGATCTGGTCTGACTGATTTACTCGCCATTTGTGCACACCACACACAATTCACGAAACAGGATGCATTGCAAGGCAATCGAAATCGCGAGGAGAAGGAGCATCCTGGACGATGACTAAGCGGACGAAGAAATTACTTGAGCGAATACGAACATCTCCTGATGAAGCTGAACTCAAGAGCGTTGACAACGAGAGAAGTATTGAAGCACCGGCCACGAGAGAATTGGCAAGCATCACCATTTACTTGTGTTCGTTGATTGAATGCTACAAAGTCGACGAGTGCACGCAAGTGGATGTAGTGGAGTATCCCATTGCTCATCGACTTTGCCTCATCCACAACTATTTCAGGATGGACAGTCCGGGCAGTTCTCAACAATCACAAAAAACCAAGTGCAAACAGCAAGCTAGTCCGAAACGTGGCACACTGCTTTCCAACAACACCACACCAAGCTGAGTTCAGCTTTATCATCAAAAAATACTCAAATTTAACGATGATCGATTTGCACCACAAAGAGAAAGCGCTGAGCAAGACAGTCTATCGTTGTTTCTTTGGGAGCAAAGTCGTCTGCAAAATGAACTCGTCAAAGCAAGCATTGTGGACTCAAAACACGAATCTCGCAATCTTGCTATTTGTTCTTTTAGTGTCGGATTGTAGTAGCGGGAGATAACATCTAGGAACGGCAAGTCGAAATGAAAGAGCACCAGTTTTGCACAGACGTTCAACATCTAGTAGTCTGGGAGCTACCCAGAGCGGACTTCTGTCTTGGGTTGGTTTACACGTAGGTGATGTCGCTGGTCGAGTACTTGCACAGTGTTCCCGAGGGACCCGAGCCGACCGTGACCGGGTCCGACGACGCCTTGGACCACTGGCAGATCGGGATCGACTTCTTGGACGTCTTGACCTTGATGTTGCTGAGCGTGGCCTGGTCGTTGTTGTTCTGGTTGACGGTGATGACGCTCACGGACGGGTCCACGACGTAGACGTTGGAGACCGTGACCTTGCGCTGGATGCTGCCGCACGTGCCGCACGAGCGGTAGAGCTTACCGAAGTCCTCGGCGTAGAAGCCGTCGATGGTCACGGTGCCGTAGCCGTTGTGCTGGATGATCTTGTCGTCGGCGTAGCGCGCGCCGCCGCCGATGACCTTGGACACGCTCGAAGCCGAGCCCCCCTTGATGGACAGCACGTCCTCGCACACGTCGTCCCACCACACGTTCTCGATGGTGCACCCAGACTTTTCGCAATGCACACCCTCCATCTGGTTCTTGCCGATGATCACGTTCTTGAGTGTGGCGCCGGTCTCGACGAGGAACACGGCGGTCTCCTTGCCGCTCTCGGTCTGACCCTCGCACTGGACGTTCGAGCGCTCGTAGGTCTTCATGCCGCCGTCGAAGGTGGTGCCGGCCGTGACGGTGTATGGTTCCGAGTGCTTGACGGTTCCCTTGCTGGCTGGTCAGGTTCCCGTGGGCATGGATGCGGCCGAGGTTGTGGATGCGATGAGGACGGAGGCAGCGGTGATGGAGGCAATGATGCGGACCATGGTGGATTGTTTGATGTGCGAGTCGGTCGTTGTTGTTCGTGAAGGTGCCACTCGCGGTGAGCCTGGATTTGCTCATTTGTATGGCCGCAGCACCACCTCACCATGCAGTCTGTGCAGCAAGTGCGAGGAGTTGAAGACTAAGGCGAAGCATAAACGCTGCAAGGTCCGTGATGTTGGAGCAGTAGCCGATTCCCACCCTGAAACAAAGACAAGTCTGACTTTTCCTGTGCTTATCCACTGCCACTGTGCAATGTCCTGCAACGTTGTTGTGCCAGCGGTGGGTCTTGAGCGCGCCAGAGCATACCTGGTTCCTTTGCGATCCAATAACCATCCGTCAGCCGTTGTGGAGCAATGCCTGAGCCACTCGTCGCAGAAGGTTCCACCGGTGAGCTCCCTCCTATTCATGTGTGCGACCACCGCATTGTTCGTTGATGTATGATTCAACATCGATCACGTATCCCCCGTCGATCCAGTGTGCCTCGTTGCAGCTCCGCGAGAGCGCTTCTGCACAACGTTGGACTCCCCGAGACGTCTCCACAGAGGGATAGGATGCGTGTGCCATCAGACATACATGCTGGATCCAGTCTTCCATATCGGTGCGCCGAGTTTTGGCATCCATTTGTGTTGTTCAGTCGCTAGAGTGATGTAGTGCTTGACAGCAGGTCCGTCGCTGAGTGGCACGTCTCCGATGAGAGCTTCAAAGTCGGTGGGATTACTGGCTCGTTTTGCCACTGTCATCGTGCTGAGCGTTCATAGCTCGGCCTGAACGTTAGGAATGGAAATACCACCTTCTTTGATGGAAAGTCCTGCATGATGTTTGCCGAGTCACACCAAGACTGATGAAGCAGCAGGGCCAAACTGACAGCACCAAATTTCCCACAGCCCAATCGTCTCATTCCACAACTTTCCTCCTCTCGTCCACCAAGACCAACGACAGACTCGCACACCAATCAATCCACCATGGTCCGCATCATTGCCTCCATCACCGCTGCCTCCGTCCTCATCGCATCCACAACCTCGGCCGCATCCATGCCCACGGGAACCTGACCCGCCAGCAAGGGAACCGTCAAGCACTCGGAACCATACACCGTCACGGCCGGCACCACCTTCGACGGCGGCATGAAGACCTACGAGCGCTCGAACGTCCAGTGCGAGGGTCAGACCGAGAGCGGCAAGGAGACCGCCGTGTTCCTCGTCGAGACCGGCGCCACGCTCAAGAACGTGATCATCGGCAAGAACCAGATGGAGGGTGTGCATTGCGAAAAGTCTGGGTGCACCATCGAGAACGTGTGGTGGGACGACGTGTGCGAGGACGCGCTGTCCATCAAGAGGGGCTCGGCTTCGAGCGTGTCCAAGGTCATCGGCGGTGGCGCGCGCTACGCCGACGACAAGATCATCCAGCACAACGGCTACGGCACCGTGACCATCGACGGCTTCTACGCCGAGGACTTCGGTAAGCTCTACCGCTCGTGCGGCACGTGCGGCAGCATCCAGCGCAAGGTCACGGTCTCCAACGTCTACGTCGTGGACCCGTCCGTGAGCGTCATCACCGTCAACCAGAACAACAACGACCAGGCCACGCTCAGCAACATCAAGGTCAAGACGTCCAAGAAGTCGATCCCGATCTGCCAGTGGTCCAAGGCGTCGTCGGACCCGGTCACGGTCGGCTCGGGTCCCTCGGGAACACTGTGCAAGTACTCGACCAGCGACATCACCTACGTGTAAACCAACCCAAGACAGAAGTCCGCTCTGGGTAGCTCCCAGACTACTAGATGTTGAACGTCTGTGCAAAACTGGTGCTCTTTCATTTCGACTTGCCGTTCCTAGATGTTATCTCCCGCTACTACAATCCGACACTAAAAGAACAAATAGCAAGATTGCGAGATTCGTGTTTTGAGTCCACAATGCTTGCTTTGACGAGTTCATTTTGCAGACGACTTTGCTCCCAAAGAAACAACGATAGACTGTCTTGCTCAGCGCTTTCTCTTTGTGGTGCAAATCGATCATCGTTAAATTTGAGTATTTTTTGATGATAAAGCTGAACTCAGCTTGGTGTGGTGTTGTTGGAAAGCAGTGTGCCACGTTTCGGACTAGCTTGCTGTTTGCACTTGGTTTTTTGTGATTGTTGAGAACTGCCCGGACTGTCCATCCTGAAATAGTTGTGGATGAGGCAAAGTCGATGAGCAATGGGATACTCCACTACATCCACTTGCGTGCACTCGTCGACTTTGTAGCATTCAATCAACGAACACAAGTGAATGCCATTTTCGTTTTTTCGTGTTCACCCTCTAAATGATGATTTTGAGTGAAATTGGTGTTTGGATGGTGCAAGCAAAATGACCATTTTGGGCAATAATGCCATTTTGCGCGTTTCGTGTTCACATCTTCATTTTGAAAGAAAACGACGATTGAAGATCGAAATGACCATTTCCACCCTTGCGCGATCACAGCCTGAACTTTACAGCAGAAACGTGGGAGAGAAATGGTCCTTCGAAAAAAGCAACCCCATAAAAAAGAGGAATCACAGAATTAACTAACAGAAGTACTGACATTTGTCGTCTTTCCGCTAAGTCAACAGAAAGCTGCAGTTTCACGTTGACTTACAGAGCGCATCCGAAGTCAGAATTCCTGACGTGCACGACAACTGGTTTGTTCGAGTTGCATGCTGCACAGCAACACTCGTTCGAACGAAGTCTGGGACGTGTGCGCTGCCATGCACTGCCTCATAGAATACTTTTTTTTTTTTTTCACCAGCTGTTGTCCCAAAGTACTCAGAAAAGCCGCCTGTATGAGCAAGAAGCGCCGCACCACCACCATGCGTGTGCCAAAAAGCAATCGCAGAGCATGCGAACCCCCATATGGTCGCGACAACAGACGCTCGCAGCAAATCAAAAAGAAAAGAAGGACGCACACGCAGCTGTGCAAAGCAGCAAGTTACAAGCAAAGTCGTGTCTGAACACCAGGTCGGCACGATCGCACGTGTGGGTTCAAAATGTAGCAGCAAACGGCCTTTTTCTGCGCTTTTTGGTTGCTACACACTCACTCTCCCATCACCTCTTCCCCCTATGTTGACATATAAATCCAACAACACACACAGACCGCATTTGCTGTTCTTCCTGCGTCTGAACGCGTTTGTGCGTTCGGCCATTCGTCACTCGCGCTTCTCTCTCAGTCACTCGCAAGGCAAGTCGACAAAGCAAGTGCGCGCATTGTTGCTGGCGTTGGTGCGGTTGCTGTTTGTCGAGTGTGTGTGTTTGCTGCCTGCGCCTGTGCGAGATCCAGTGCAAGCGAGCTTCATCCACAAGCGCGCGCGCAAGTGTGTGTGTGTGTGTGTGTCTTCCGTTCTTTTTCTTTCGAATTGGAAAGAAATTCCGTCGAAGCGCAAAAGCCAACGAAAGCAATACGAGCCGAGTCTTCCATAACACGCGATCGCTGTTCGGCGTATATTTAGATCGATAGAAGAACAAGCCGAGCGAAAAGAAAAACGCAAGAAGACACCAAGAGGGCGGACGTTTTGCTTTTTTGCTTTTTTTTTTCGTGGAAAAGCACAGCGGAAAGCAATACAAACAGCAAGCATTTGCGCATTTGCGACTCGTTGACAAACAGAACATGAAGGACCCCGCGCGCGAACGCACGCAGTCGGCTGCAACGTCCAACAACAACAGCAAAAGCAGTACTCGGCAAGGCATCCAGCTGCTCTCGCCGACGTTCCAGCAGTCGATCACCTTGCGCAACAGCACCGACAACTCGCTCGCATCGTCGCGAACCGCAGGCAACAAGGCGCCAGGCAGCAGCCGCACTGACCGCGTCGCGAGTTTCGATTTCGACAGCTTCACGCTCGAGTCTGTGCGCGCCACGAGCATCTGCAGCAACATCGCCAACAAGTCTGACAAACCCAACAACAGCAACAACAACAGCATTGCGGTCGACAACAACGCCGACATTGACGCCGAGTGTGCGCGCAAACCATCATTCCCGAGTCAACAGCAATTTGCCGTGCCGATCAGTGCGCCGCGCACGAAGTCGACACACGGCGGCGCCGCTTTAAACACCAGCACCAGCAATGTGCGCATGAGCGGGTGGCTCCAGAAGCGCAAGGGCGTGGTGCTCAAGCGCTGGAAGGCGTACTTCTGTCTGCTCAAGCGCGACGACCACCTCTGCCTCTACGCGAGCGAGGACACGGTGAACGGCCGCCTCGAGCAGCGCATCCAGGTGCTGCGCGTGCTGCTCACGGACGCCAGCGATGTGTTCCACGTGATCGGCGTCGGTGCGGACGGCGCGCCGCGCAAGGACGAGTTCCGCACCACGCATTCGGTCGACTGGCGCGACTGGTTCCTGGGCTTCCGGGATCTGCTGGACGCCGTGTCGCTGCAAGGCGCCGTGGCGCGCAAGCCCGAGCTCGCGCTGCTACCGTCGCCGTCGAGTCTGCCGACGATGAGCTACCGATCGCACGGCTCTATGGATGATGCAGGAGACAGCGGAGACTCACACAGCAGCAGCGGTAGCAGCCAGCACCAAAGAGTGCACTCGTACGCCGTGAGTTCAAACGATCGCCGCAGCACGCTCCACTCCAAGCACCAGATGCGCGAGTTCCTCGACAAGTACCCTGAGAGCGACCACTTCGGCAGTCGCTCGACCATGTCGGCGTTCTCCGTCGCGTCCACGACGTCCACGAACCAGAGCAGCAGCGACGACGATGCCGTAGGAAGCAGCAACAATCATCACGATCTTCTCCAGTCTCGACACACGGCCAAGGGTGGCAATAGTGCCACGAGTCAATCAGACTGTTCGATCCTCGAGGGAAGCTGCGGCTCTGGGTCCACGGCACGAAGCTCCGACGCCAGCGTCGTCAAAGCCTCGGCGTTCTCCTGGTAGTAAGACAAGAAAGAAAAGCTTTTAGGGGACTCTTGCGTGGAGGTGTTCGTGTGAGTTTTATTGTCCGTTTTTTTCTCGTAATAAATTGATTCTTTCTTTTCAGCGATTTGCGCTTGGGTTCTATACGAAAGACGTTGGCTCATTCACGACGGCCGTTGCCTTGAATTGTGCGCATCGCATGGCTGGTTCCTGACTTAGTTGGCGGACTCAAAGTATTCGAGGGAGCCCTTGACATCGGCCTTCATGGTGGCCTTGCCCTTCTTCCAGCCCGCTGGGCACACTTCGCCGTGCTCGTCCGTGTACTGGAACGCCTCGACGAGGCGGAGCATCTCGTCGACGTTGCGGCCGACTGGCAGGTCGTTGACCGTGATCTGGCGCAGGATGCCGTTGCCGTCGATGATGAACGCGCCGCGGAACGACGCGCCAACCTCGTCGCCGTCCTCCACGAGCACGTCGTAGGCACGCGCGATGTCCTTGTTGTAGTCGGCGATCAGAGGGATGTCCATCTCACCGAGACCGCCCTTCTTGCGCGGAGTGTTGATCCACGCCAAGTGAGAGAACTTGGAGTCAGTCGAGCAGCCGAGCACCTCGCAGCCGATCTTGCGGAACTCCTCAGCCTTCTCCGAGAACGCGATGATCTCCGTCGGACACACGAACGTGAAGTCGAGCGGGTAGAAGAAGAGCACGACGTACTTGCCCTTGTAGTCCGACAGCGACACCTTCTTGAACTCGCCGTTGACGACGGCATCGGCCGTGAACGCTGGGGCTGGACGGCGGATCTTTGGGGCCATGCTGGATTGATTGACTGGATCGAGAGAAGTGGTGCACTGAAGCAGGCAGATTCGAGAATGAGCAAAGGCAGACGAGAGAGCAGAGCTGAAGCGCGAGGAGCTCCACGCGTTTGCTTTCGCTCGGTTGTGCAAGGCGATGCGTGTCACTTCTCCAAACTTATATGAGTATCTTGTCGAGATGATTGCAAGGCAAAGTATAGTTTGCAAGTACTTGTATAAGGTAAGTGGAGTGCGAGACTCAGTGACGACGCACCGGTTCGTGATTGGCTGAAGAAGCGAGTCAGGGGTGATTGGGTCCGATCTTGTCCGACCCTCGACCAACATCACTGCAGGAACATGATGAATGAAGGACGAACGGATGGATGGACAAGGGGATAATGGACACTCTGGCACCTGAGACTCGACTGAGATTCGTTGGTCTCCAGTGGTTTCTTGCATCAAAATGCACCTGAAGAAACTGAAGCAAGTGGTGTGTCTTCAGGTGCTTGTGAGTCCATCACCAGTAGGAAAGGAATGAAGGGAAAATGGAAGCGAAGCCTGGGTACTGAATTTGTCCTAAGGCGTGAGGTCACCGCGAATGGAGACATATTGCACGAGGTTGATGGAAATTAATAAGAGAGTATGTCGAAGGAGTGCAGTTGGTTGGCGAGAAGGAGCCGCTGCGCTGTGAGACAAAGAGAAGAAGACTCTGATCTCCGCTTTTTCCATTGTTGTCCTGCAGACTGAAGACGAGAGTGCAAAGGGAGAGTCGACACACACTCCAATCAGAGCGTTTACTCACAAAAATCCTGTGTCAGTATCCTACATCCATCACTGTCTAAACTGCAAACGGTACTGCTGATACTTTCCAACTCGATCGTATCTCTCCTTGATTTGATACCGTTGACAAAAACCGGTAATCTACCGTTTCCTATCAGTTCACCGAGCCAACTGTCCAAATTCCACATGCAACATAAACAACAGATCCTTCTAAAACCGGAACCTCACTGCTGCAACATTCACCCTCAACATCTCACCAACCCACAAAGCACCTCACAACCAAATTTGGCCAGCCACAATGGACGCGTTCGAGTTCCTCGAGACGCTGCCGAACGCGACGCTCGAGCGCCTGTACGAGGACCCGTGGGCGTGCCAGGCGGTGTTCCAGGCGCTTCCGGCGCTCGCGCAGCAGTTCGTGCTGCGGCTTCTCTCGTGCGACGCGCCCGTGCACCAGCACGTGCTGCATCAGTGGGTGCAGCCGCTGCCTTCCACAGGCGCCGCCGCAGCTGCTTCGAATGACAGCACGTCACCGCGTAATAGTGCGGTGGTGACTGCGAAGAAGATGCCGCCGCAGTTCGACTACGCGCTGCAGAAGCTCGTGGGGCTCCGTGTGTTCGTCGAAGTCGCCAAGGAGGCGTACCAACCGCACCCAGCGTTCCAGAAACAACTCAAGGTAAGCAGCAGCTCGCGTTCTACCTTGCGTTCTACTTTTCTTGTCAGTTTATACTGACTGATCTGTTGTTGTGCCTGCTATGTGTGTTTAGTACGCGCTGAGTAACCTGGGCGGATCGCCGTGGGAGGCAGGAAGACTGCGTCTCGGCAAGGAGAACGAGTCCTTTTCGACGATCGACCTCGAGCGCTACGCGCGGTCGCGCTGGGACTCGGTGCTGCACTTCATGGTCGGCTCGACAGCTGTGAAGGAGCCGCCGTCGTCCGTCGTCGACATTCTATTGCGTACCAAGCTCATGCAGCAGAGCGAGGTGGACCGCCGCACGTACCACATCACGGACACGGGCTACGAGTTCATGCTCAAGGACATCCACGTGCAGATGTGGATCTTCATGCTCGAGTACATCAAGACGCTGGACAACTCGGGTGCTCTGCGTCAGGAAGACATTCTCCAGTTTCTCTTCCAGATCAGGTAAAGTGGCTCGAGTTTAGATGCGATGATCATGTGCCTCCTTCCATTTTACTCATTGTTTGACGCTTATTATTTCTCTCTGGTGCATCACTGTGTATGCGTAGTTATTGTCAGACGAATGAGTACTATGCCGTATCGGACTTGACCAAGACGCAGCAGCTCTTGCTCGGCGACTTCATTGACTTTGGACTCTTGTACCGCAAACGCTCGAGCTCGGATCGCTTCTACACGACGAGTCTCGCTGTCAATTTGATCTTTGGAGGCTCCACGGGTCAAAAGCGAAGCCACATGAATCTCATGAGCTCCTTTGCTGGTCTCCGTTCGGTACGTTGTCTTCATGCGGTGGTCGTGTGTTTAGTTTTCTCTTTTTTTCTAACAATGTGAGGGCGATATGTGTGACTTACTTAGGGTCTTCGATCGCAAGTGGATCCTCGAAGCGCTCCTGCTGTTGACGTTGGTTCGGAGCTGCTCATCGTCGTGGAGACCAATTTCAAGGTGTACGCGTACACGAACTCGACGCTCCACGTCGCGATGCTGAGTGTGTTTGTCGACATCGTCGCGCGGTTGCCGAACCTGGCGATCGGATTCATCACGCGCGAGAGTCTCCGGTCAGCACTGATCCACGGGATCTCGGCGCAGCAGATCTACGACTTCTTGATGAAGCACGTGCACCCAAAGATGCGTCAAAACAGTCCGATCATCCCGGAAAATATCGCCGATCAGATTTATTTATGGGAGGTACGTACCATCATAGGCAGCTTGCGCCTAAGGGGATGTCTTGACACTCACAGCGTTGCGTCAATGTCGTACAGCGTGAGCGCAATCGTGTCACTTTCCACGAAGGCGTTCTCTTTGACGGGTTCAACACGCAGGAGGATTTCGAGCGCGTGGTCAAGTACGCGAAGGACTTGAGCGTGCTCACGTGGGCAGATCGCATCCACTTCAAGCTCACGATCTCGACTGCAGGGATCGACCGAGTGAAGCACTTCATCCAAAACAACACGAGTGGTCCATCGTAGGCACAGACAGACAAGCAAAGCAGGAAGACCTAGGACAAAGGTAAGAGAGGATTTAACAATCGCGGATTATCAACGCAGAGGAAAATACTGCAAGACCAACAGCCAAGCGAGCTCGGTGCTGTGGCAAATACGCACGTGTGTACCCACTCGTCTGATGAAGGTTTGCAGGCAGGAGATTGAGGGGAAGAGTACGGCAGAATGAGAATCACGACCACACACTTCACAGCAGAAAAAAGTATTGCAAGAACGACAACCAACGAGCAGAACGACGGTACCAGATATGCAAGCAACACGTGTGCATCCCCCTCACTCCGATGTCGTAAACACTCGTACGATTTTGAGTGAGGTCTCAGTGGTCTTTCTGCCACTTGCAGTGTTCTTCCTTTTGATTTATAGAGAAAGAGACAGGAGTCCAAGGTTTTTCTTTGTGCTCACGGGTCAATGGGACACCCAGCTGCCCAATTGGTGCAGTCAACTGGTCCCTTGAAAATGCTCACGGACGAAGAGCGCGCTCGAGCATCCGGTTTATGGTCTTTCGCGAGAGATGCCGGCACCATTCAACAGCAACACAATCGAGCATAAACAACTGAGCCTGAGAACAAGAGTTGTCGAGGTTGCTGGTTCGTCTGCTCGTGAAAAAAGTTCAGATGCCGAGATGCTCGCGAGTTCGGAATGTGCAGGTAGCTGTTGAATGTCGGTTGGCAGCAGTACTGTAGATCTCATACAGTAGAGGTGTCTTCTGCTCGCCAGGTTGTCCGCGAGACTTGCAGTGGAGAGTGCGCGTGGTAAGATGATTGCCTAGTCTGTATGCATGGGCAGTGGGTTCACAACACCTCACGCCACTGAGAAAGGTTGGACTTGTGAGCCTATCCACCAACATGTAAGGAATTGTGTCCACGTCTGGGATTCAATTACACCGCCAAAGCCCAGTTCCATGCTCCAGAAGTGTTCAAAACACGTCTTTTTCAACCAGATACCGGAGTCTGTACGAAACTTTTCGTTTCACGTCTAGACCCAAAATTTCGTGGTGCTGAAGACCCCGACTGCGTTTCTGTGGGACAACAGACGGGATGGTTGAGAGCCTGGATTTGAGACGCCTCTCCATTCTTTCTAAAAGATGCTCGCACATACGTAGGCGTGAATCTTTGAATCACTTGAGCAACAAACTGAGAAAGTCTTACTCCACGGCAAGAACTCCCAGCAGTCCCAACGACCAAGCAGCGTCGTGAAGCCATCGCCTTTGAAGCTAGTGTGGTATCCAGCATTTGAGACCATGGCGAGGGTTACAGGATACCTTCCTTGATCCACTTGATACCTAGGCTCACCCAGCTGAGACATTCAGTAGACTTCGTCGTGTTCAGCAATTAATTCCTGCGACACTGGCAGAGAAAAGGCACCATCATTCACTTCAACATTGATCCGAAATTGTGAGGTGATCACATGCTTGAAGTTCAAAGTCTTGCGCTTGATGGCGAGGTCATATGCTTAGGTCACGGTGGACTTGAGCTGTGAACTCATTCAAATCAAATCCTAGAGCTGCTCGGTGTCCGTTGAGCTCCATAATTGTAATCATTCGCCACTTTATTTCAATTTTGTTGTGGCAATTTCGAATATTTAACAGATTAAAATGCTATCGTACTGTTTTCCCATCTCACAAGTGCACACTGCATGGGCTCAGTGGTTCCAGTTCCAGCAACGACTTTGATACCAACTGCGCTTCATAGGCGCTTCCGTGTGCTGCTAGGTCGTGGGTGAAGAGGCAGTCCAGGAGATCCACGATATCTTGGTCGGAGAGTTGGGTTTCCGTTGGCTCCACCGCCGTGGGCTGAGTAGCAAAGCTGGTTCGAGGCGTCCACGGCTCCAAATGAAACTCGAAAAACGGGGGCTGGCAGATCGGCGTCTGGTGCACAGCGTCTGGACTGCTGGCTGTGTAAGAGCCGACGCTGTGCTTCACATGCACTGGCGACGATACGTCGTACGAAGAGCTCCTTTGGCGAGAGCACGACAGCTTGTGCTTGCGGCGCATGTGGCGTGTGAGGTTCCCGGCCGTGCTGAATGTCTTGAGGCACCCTGGGATCACGCACCGATGATCAATAGCTACCATATGCACCTTGAGATGACGCATGAGCATCTCTGGCTTGGTGAAGATGCGCATGCATCCTGGCGCCGAGCACGCGATCTTCTTGAGCGTGTGGGTGCGTCGATGACGAGACAGGTTGCCCGAGGTCGTGAACCGTTTATTGCAGGATGGCACCGTGCACTGGAATGGCTTCTCGCCCGTGTGGGTCGCCAAGTGCTCGCTGAGCGTAAACTTGCGGTGGAATCGACGGTCGCAATCGGCAACGGGACACAAGAAGGGTCGCAGAGGCGCGTCCATGGCTTGGTCGGTGAGGTTCTGCTGCTGGTGGTGCAGGGTGCTGCTTTGTGCGTCGACAGCGAAGTGGGTCATCGTCGCGAGCCTGGCTTGGGCTATTCAGGAGTGGCTTCTTGTGAGCGAAAGACGGGAAGTTGGGGAATGGAAGAGTAACGCTGTACCAGTCTGAGAGGGGTGCTCGAACACACGCGGTCGTCACTTGACAGTCCAGAGCGCTGGAGCTAGCTGGGCTTACGATGATGGCACATCCGTCCGTAACAGAATCAGAAGAGGCGATCGTGATGATGGGGTGGATGGGTATGACAAGAGTACAATGCGTACCCACACAGTGTCCCAACAGCCTGGTGAATCTTTTGTTCTGGAGACTGCACCGAATCGTTCAACCGTCGCAGAGGACGTCGCGTCTTTCCTGTCTACGGCACAAGCACATCATCAGATCTCCCAACCTGATGAAGAAAATGGAAGAATGGCGTGTTGGTCTGCTGTTAGTTTCTTCAAGGATGAGTCCTACGACGGGCGAACAAGTCCTTCGTAATGCATGGAGTTCTCTCAGACCAGGAGTCGTTGCAGCACGGTTGTATCCTTCGGGATTTGTCTCCGCGTGGTGCCAGTTCACCTCTCTTTCTCACCAAGAGCTACTCTGTCGCACGGCGGAAACAATGTGATGACCAAACTGCTTGTGATGTGGCTTCTTCGCTTTTCTCTCTCTTGTGTCCAGAACGCACTGCACGCTGTTGAATGTGTGTGGGAAATTCGGTGGAAGGAGAAAGAGAGAGAGAAGAGAGACCCATTTGGTGGTGTCTTGAGATGGCAGCACCCACCATACAGTCTCCCTCTCAGGCTGTCTGGTACTGTCTGTACATTCAACGCGTTCATCAGCTTGTGCTTCATGAAGGTGACGACCTTCTCTTTGAAACAGTATTGAAAACTGGTTTGAAAGCCAGAGATGCAAGCGTTCAAATCGATTGCTGCATTCTCGACAGCCTCGGTCTATACTGAACGACAACGTCTGGTCATGCGATGAAAAATGTTGCATGCACGTGTGTACACAGAATATGCGTGTGCAATCGAGGCGCATGCGTTGATCCACCCTCTTCAACGTATTCAGCTGAGGTGCATGATGATTGCAGGTGTAGCAGGGTGTCCAATCAGTCCCCCCATCCATCTTAATGGTGCTGAACACTCGCAAGTTCACCAGAGATCTCGGACCAGTCAACAGACAGGCGTCCACGAACGAAAAAGGTAGGACTGTGCCATGCACAGATTTCCTCTTGGGGGAGAGGAAAGCCAGGAAAAACCGCGTTTCACCATCAATTCCAGCTCTTGCTGACCCGACGCATCAGCAGAGGGCATGGCGACCGACCATATCGACGCCAGAATGACGCCGCAACCCGTTTCCAACCTGCTGTTTGCGGCGGCGTGACTCCTGTTTCTCGTCTGGGTTTTCTCTGTTGGACTATAGTCTGTCCCCGTTTCTGAACTGAACCACTTTCGTACCATGTTTTGTATCAACACACAGTGCGCGCGCTTCAGACAAAGCAAGCAAGAAGTAAACAGAGTCATATGGATCGGTTCTTTTTTCTTTCGATCGGCAAAAGCCAACGACACAAATTCGCTGTGCCCCAGCCGTGATTTTCTTGAGATTTGCTGCCACACTCGCTCGATGTTGCGCTGGTCAAGCCACTGCAATAACCCGAGCAGCCACACTCTTTTCTGAAGTGATGGTGAAGCATTTTGATTGGCCACTCGAATCTCTTCGTTGTTGACGCTGTGGACTATCCACATGCAATTATTTGCGAGCGAATCTGCGCCTGACCGCACAGGTTGGTGATGAGTGCTTGCAACGCGTGCAGAAGTTATCATGACTATTGGACCAGGTCGAGATGACCTGGGCAGTAAGCTGAGCCGACAAGTTTTTTCCTCGCATCGAACACAAAATAGTTGCGTGTAACGCCAGCGCAGGAAAGCCGCCTCCCACTTGCCACCAGGTCTCGGAAACTTATTTCATTTGCCGAGCATCGGGTTCATTTTTGAAACCGAGAAAGGTATGTACTCGAACAAGACACGCCAGTGTGGTGATTACACCAAAATCTCAAGGCGTTCCTTTTCGTAATCTTGATATAGGGCGAGGCAAAGATACCCTAGTTGTGAGAAGAGTGGGGCTGAGCTCGCGCGTTTTCGAGGAAGGATGCACTGCACTACAAGCAAATAAGAGTCTGATTTATCCACTAGAGCAACTCTTTCACCAAGCACAGCACTCGTTTAAAATGAGCTGATACCGTAGAGCGTGGAAGGCGAAGCAAAAGATACCAAGAACGTTATTTTCATCGGTGTCACATTTTCCTTCTCTTCCCATTACATTCCAGTCAGATCGCACAGTAAATTCACGATGGTGCCATTCGCACAGTGTGCAGTTCTCACCTAGAACTCGCGATAGTAACGACAGAATTTTGTGGGAGCCCATGTGTATCATTCTCGATCGGTAATGACGAAGAAAGTTGGAGAGAGTAATGACAGGATTTACTAGCGATCTCAGCTGCATTGCCGATCGGCAGACGTAGAGTTTGGGCGTGCATCTGGTACAAGTTTGAAATATTTGAGACGTAATGACACAGTGAAATAAACAGGTCCAAGCGCATCTTGCCACAGTAGCATCTTTGTAGTTGCGCATGTCTGACGTGAGTGGAAGAGAAAAGTTTGGACCCCCACCGCGACAGAAAGGACGCGAAAGAAGATAACCCCTCGCTCGCCCCATGCTCCGTCGCGTAAGAGTTTTGCGCTCTGTTTTATTTCTTTCACTTGGAGCTCGCGGTGTGCGCTAGACTGACTGCTGTAGAAGCAAGTAAACCCCGTTGCAGTTCAAGTTGTGCTGGGAATCTGTGATGCAAAGTCAAATAGAAGCCCGGAGCAATGATTTTTGGTGTTCGAGAGCATGACAGTCCTCTTTACTGTATGCGGACTACAGTACCAAGTTGGAGCTCAAAGCAGCGTTGCCTGATCAGAATCGACGACATCAGAGTCTGAAATGAGGCAAAGACGTGCTTGCAAGAAAAGCCCTCGATATGCACAGAGCCCTGCCTCCATCTTGGCATCGATTGGCACTGCGTCAGTCTGACGCAGCAAGAGATAGAAGGTCGGTACAAGTCAGTGCTGGAGACGGACTTCTACTCTCGCTCAGTCGCACAGTCGATTTTGAGGACGCTGACATAATAGTAGTCCGAACTGGACTCCCCTAAAATCCATCACAAACGGATGAACTCTGGTGCGCCAGAATCGAGTAAAAGAATGCTTGGTGCGACACGACAACGAGCAGGGTTCACGCCTCGCTCAACTGCAGAAGAATGGGTACATGGTGCTATTGCCATGCGTAGGAGCGCTCCAGTGCTTCTGGTGGATCTGTAGACCATCCTAGGATAAACATTTGAGCCGCCCGTTTTGACGTCCTTGCTCTCTGCCATTCGTTCAACACCCAACCAAGCGAATGCGTTGCTTTCTGGTAGTTCTGACAGGTATCCATCCACTCGTACGAGCTGCTTGATCCTCATCTCAGCGCCGAGTCCACACATTTCTACGTGATCTTTCATATGGATTCTTTGGCTGATCTGATGAAAATATTCCGTCCGCCTTTGTGCAGTCAACGAGCCAAGCTTTCTGACGCTCTTTTAGTACCCAGATACACAAACGCAGGTGGCTCTTTCGTACGATGCTTCTTTGCAGCTCCAACAACACGTCTGGCTGCTCCAGCACAGCGAACAAATTGTCCAGTATCTACGACAACGCACAGGAAGGAGAGTGAATTAAATCCTGCTCAGGAGTCGCTTGATTGGCTATAACCTGATACATATGCAAGTCTATTGGCTAGAATACCAAGAACGATGATGTAAAACAAATGGAGTCCTGAGCTCCATCCACTCAGGATCCTAATACGAGTCGAGTGCCTTTGTCTTCCGCTGTACTCTTGGCTTGAACCGCGCCGAGATTTTGTTCTTCATACCACTCTGGAATGCGCGATTCTTCTGCTGTATGTATTCTACTGTAGTTATCGATGCGTGCAAATGAAAATCGGGTCACGTCTGTGTCCCCTCAACACAAGGTGACACTTTCGATGGTCCCTCGGCTGCATTCCTTGAAGCAAAAATCACTCTTCGGTTTTTAGGTGGTCGTCGTTGGGGGGTTTCTGACTTCAAACGTTGCTCTTTCTCGCTCACACACGCACTCAAAAATACATGGTGAAGTTGTGCGGACGTTGCTGTTCATATTCGCGATGCTGGCTTTGCCGCGGCGATTCTGGGCGGCTCAACTGGTACTGGTGCAGCTGCTGCTCTTGGCGTCGATGCATGGGCTCAGCGGCCAAGGCTCCAGGTTGAGATGCCTCCTCCACGAACAAACACTGGAGTAAATCGATGAGGTCGTGGTCGTGGACGCCCTCCGCATTGACAGCTGGGACAGTCGGGAGACTTGGTGGAGCAGTCCACGCTCCAGCCCCGGCATGCGCTGACTGGCTTTGGCGATGGTGATGGTAATACGCTGCAAGCGGGCTGACGCCAACGATATCGTGACGCCCTTTCAACGATGGTAGCGTTACTCCTGCAGCCGGTATTTTCTGAACGCGGTGTTGGGTTCGCATGTGCCGCGTCAGGTTCCCCGAGGTGCTGAACGTCTTGGTGCAGCCCGACACGGTGCACGCATACGCCGCACTGCCCATATGCACCCGAATGTGGCGCTCGAGCTTAATTTGCTTCGTGAAAACGCGAGTGCAATCGGGATCCGGACACGCGAGGTTCTTCATTGCGTGGAGACGGCGATGGCGCGCGAGGTTACCAGAAGTACTGAAGCGCTTGCCACAGGTTGGAATCGTGCACTCGTACGGTCTCTCGCCAGTGTGGGTCTTGAGATGCTCGCGAAGTGTGAACTTGCGGTGGAATCGCTGGTTGCAATCGGGCTCAGGGCAGATGAACGTTCGCTCGCGGGGCAGAGGACATTCCTTTTCGACTTTTCGCTCTTGTTCGTCGTACGCAAACGAGCTAGCGACCTGGGGTTCGGACGTCGGCATCATGGTCTGTAGCTTCGAGAGTGCTCAGGAGATACTTTAGTTGGGTGAGGGTACTACCTGTGCCAGTTGGGGTGGACCTTGATCAAGGTAGTTTTGGAAATGGTAGTCGCTTTCGCGGACATTCGTCACGGTCGTGGCTGTGGATTGACCACAACAAGCCAGAGCTGCAGCGTCTGTCTCCGTAGACATGCGAATGCCACGCTAATCGAGCAAGTTGGTCTACTCTGTGACGTTTCACGTCACCATTGCGGACACCACGTCCCGTATGCCTGGCTACATCCATCCACACATCCATCCATTCCTCCATTCGTTGCGATCTTCATATCCTACTGCAGAGACACGAACCTCCCCGCACCAGGATTTTCCAAACGAACGGACTCGAGAGACATTCGAATATATCGGTCTGGCTTGACAAAAGTCCCACTTTGGAGCGGGAACCCGACCCGACCGATCTCTGGTTGTCCGGTTTCTATCCCTTTCGCCACCTGGAACGGAGCACACGGACTGGTTCGGCGTGTTGACAAAATCTATCCCCACCACACCTCGCATCAGGTGTGACACACCCCAGGCGCATTGGCCCGCATACAAAACACACAAGCCGTAGTGCTCATGCTGAACGGGACCAGCCAGTGTCATGTGCCGAGAAGCCTAGGTTGATCGCGTGAAACCAGATCGAGACGAGAAAAAGGGGGTAGAGCCGATATTGTTATTTCGCTCAGCGCCTGCCACGGAACAGATGCGACGTGTGCGAGATTTTTCGAGGAGCTCCGGTCTCCTTCCTGGAAACCAGCTGTCGGTCATGTTGTCGTTCCATCTTGCAGCGATGATTGGCAAATTTGTGGAACGGAGACCAACCCGAGACACCATCTGGGTTTCGCGCACCGCGGAGCCACGAACAGCTCCAATCCGGTTGACAGCTGGTGGGCATTCGGTCGGTCGTTTTGGGCTCTTTGTGCTCTTGTTCCAGCAATGACGTGCCCACAAAATGCTCGGTGTATTGAAAAGAGACAAGTGCGCTGGATGTATCCATAAGCATTCACGAACGTGAACCGATCCTTCAGCTATCGCTATCGTCACGTCGTACTCGTTCGAGCATGCATCTCGCTGCGAGACACCCTCCGACATACAGCCGTGGTATTTAGGACGCATGAAGCCTGCAAGTGGAGGCAGATGAAAAAATCCATTCGACGGCACCGAATAGTATGGCATTCAGTGGCGATTCGCGCCACAATGAGATGGCTGTGTAGGCGTGCATGTGTGTGAGTGTACGTTCGAGTACACTGTGCATTGTGTCGATCGACTAAAGATGAGAAAGTTTTCGAAATGCTCCTGCTTTGTAAACCGCACAGCCACCCCGCACCACGAAAAAACACCTCTGGGACAAATATGCACGCACGTTATCTTCCAGAACCATGCAACCACTTGTCCCAATGACTGTATCTGCCATGTTGCATTGATACATGCTATCTGATCAAGGGAAACACCAGCACGTGAGTGTGAGTCATGAATGCGCCAGGTACACACATCAGAGTGATGGAAGGAAGTGGCGTCGATCGAGATGACTGCTTGGCCGATCTCGATGTTTCTTCAACGACATTGCGGTGAGGCACTCCACCGCAATGGAGGTCAGCTTGCACGCAAGCACGAAACATAAGCATACGTCCAGTGTCGTGAATGCGATCGGTGTCAATCCTAGACGACTGCTGTGCTGATCTCGCTCTTCTTTCGCCGACTCTGCACAGAGCCCTACCGCAATGGCAGCTTCTTCTCTTGTGCATTACTTTTGTCATGTAGCCGATTTAGAAGACCAAATGTAATCTTTCACGGGGATGTATGCTACTCAACCACATCAATCAACTGTCATTCAATTGAATGCGTCATGGAAAAACTTGCTCTGTGAAAGGAGTTATAGGAACGAGACGAGTTGACAGATCCCATCGTCGAGATCAATTCGCTGAGAGCGCAGCCTAGTGGATGTTGCGCAGATTGCTGTGGAAAGCCGAGCTAGCAAAAGAAACAAGATCGAAAGCGTTCATATGCTGAAAATGGACATGAACCTTTGTCGTCTTTTTCTATTCGCTCTCGAGATTAGTCGTATGCATAAATTATTGTAGATTCAACAATTTTGTGGTGTTGCTGATCTGCCTATCGATGTCTAAGTCTCACTTTGCTCCAGTTCAGTCGAACATGGCGAACTGGGGCTGAGATGCCACTTGCGACACGACAATATCACAGTTGTGCTGCTGCGAGTTGAGGACGAACTGAGAGTTGTTGAATCGGTTCTCAGGGTCTTCTTCAGCGAATAGGCAGCGGAATAGCTCAACGATATCTTGATCCGTGACTTGATCAGCCGAGTCGAACAGTGGGAGCGCCGCTGCTTCGGTTGCCCACGTGGAGGTTCCAGTATGCATGTGCTGGTGATATTCGAATTGCTGGTACATTGTCCCGGGGCTGATTGGCTCAAAGGTCTTCGCATTCGATTGCACGTGGTGCTGGGTTCGCATGTGGCGCGAGAGGTTGCCCGAGGTACTGAACGACTTGGTGCAGCCAGCGACCGTGCATCCATAAGCCGAGCTTCCCATGTGGACCTTGACGTGACGCTCGAGCTTGTGCTGCTTTGTGAAAATACGAGTGCAGTCTGGGTATGGACACGGGAGGTTCTTCATCGCATGCAGGCGACGATGGCGCGCGAGGTTGCCAGACGTGCTGAATCGCTTGGCGCACGTTGGGATCGCACACTGGTACGGCTTTTCGCCCGTGTGGGTCTTGAGGTGCTCGCGGAGCGTGAATTTGCGGTGGAAGCGTTGGTTGCAGTCTGGCTCAGGGCACAGGAAGGCTCGTGTTCGCGGGGTCGAGACGCCCTCGCTCTTGGTGTCGTATTGGATCGGAGAATCACACATGATGCGTTCGTGGAGAAGATTGAAGCGATCGAAGCGTTCTTTAGTCTGTGGATGGATTGCTGTTGTCGATCCAAGTGCAATTGAGAAATGGACAACACCAGTCAACCCATGCTCTCGGGACAGTCGACTACATACACCACCGTCTGACAACAAGTCAGATCGCTGGAGTGTTGTTTTTGTGCGACAGACAAACCGAACTCCGGAGATGAAGCCACATCTTTCGACCTTGTCAAGCCGGTGGATCACCAGAGCCGAAAATCCTGCCAATGTGCAACTCAGACGCTTTTGCGCTCACCTCTGGACGTCATGGGACAAAGCTGGAGGAAGGGGTCGTCAAGGTGCCATCATACGTTGCCACTGTGCAACTCCTCGTCGATCGCGTGAGTCTTACCTCTCAATAGTCAAGATGTCCATTCTTGCGTCTATATCACGAATTCAAGGCAATTTTTCGCTTCAATCACTACATGAATACAATTTATAGCTCATTGTCTGGTACAAAGATATGATATCTTAGAGGTATCGGATCTCCATGCCAAGTTGGCCAAGATGGTCTTCTCGGAAACCAGCTGGATCGAGGGGATCCGATCCAAATGTTCTTTGCAGGGACGATTTGCGCGACGGAGAGCGGGTTTAATCCTTGTTGACAGGCAGATCGCTGCGGCTCCCTGCAGTGCCGCCGGCGCTTCCTGCTTGCTCCACCAGATGGCTCGAGACAGAGCATTCCAGGTGGTGGAACGGGTGTTATGCGCCACAGAGACACCAGACATGGGTCGTTTTTATAGTATCTGATCATTCTTTTCTCAGGTGTACATTCGGGTTGAAATGGAAACCGCACGTATTCCCCATTTGTGGCTCGGAGCGCGTCTGGGGACAAAATCCATTCAGGTCGGACGCATTTTGGCGTGTTTGGAGCCACCTGGCAGTAACACTACCTTTGAGCAACACCTCGCCAAAAGTAAGCTTGGCAACACCTGGGACAGTCTGTTTATTCGCCATGGTGCCAGACTGCGAGACTGCTGTTCATACACGAAATGTGGCTCATGTGGCAGTCATCAAAAAAGGCTGTGGCACAGCTGATCATGTATTTCCAGTTTTCTTCTCTTCCCGACTGCGTTTTTGACGCAGCTCAAGTGCCATATCTGTACGAAGCTGGTGGTGGCGCGAAACGCCACAGTTCTGTCGTAGTTGCAGTCAAGGAGCTGGGGTAATAGCTGGAGGACAACCGAGGCGTTCTGTGTCGGCACGGACAGATTTTTTGTCTAGTCAGAACTTGGTGTCCACTCAGTACTACGGTACTAAATTAGGTGTGCGGACAACCAGAATTGGAGCCGGAGTCGAGTTGAGTGCTCCGCCTTTGGTCGAGTACAACTCTTTATTCATGGCTAAAAGAGCCACGAGCTCACTTGGGTATCGAATTGAGCTCAACAGCCTTGTTGCATCGTGTTTTTTTCTAACGCAAAACCGCATCTCTGGGAGTTTGTGGGCGAGCCGTCACGCGCGAAAATGACACCGAGTACTGTGCATCAGATAAAATCTACTCAGTAGACTGTATACCCACGTCAAGTGGTGAGTCAGCCCGCAGTGCCGCTCGCTGCCGTTCACCAAGTCCAACTCGAGCTCACTACATAATCAGCGGCTCCATTCGGCCAGCCAAGAACGCCTTTCCGTCAATCGTTTCGAAGTCAAAAGTAGGCAGCCTGCTTTCGGAATTCGTACCATTTCCCACCTGGTTCACCAGGCGCCGCAAGATTCGTCGAGTCCAAAATGAGCTCAAAACTTAATCAAAGGGTTAACTCAATTGAACAGGAGGCGCCTTTCCATTAGTCGCTTCAACATCAAAGTTCAGATGAGCCCAAGTTCAGATATTGCGTACCATTTCGTACCTGGTTCCTCAATTTCTGCTGGATAGGTACATACCCGTTTTCCCCTCTACGTTCGACAGCAGTGCCACGCACGGCGCGTTTCCATTCAACCGCAAGACGGACTTGGATTCCCATCCGTTCCGGCTTGAATCCATGCGTAGCTGCTCAACGTGAAAGTCGCCTTCGGATACTGTAGTCCTCTGGGAAAATTTGGGTACATGTCTGCTGTTGATGATTATCAACCTCGCCAGCAATCACGCGTATAGTTTAGATGCATTACAGGCGACTGGGATACGTGCTTGCCTTGCCCAGATGGGGAATTAATACTCTTCTCTTAAAGTCGACCGCTGCTTGCTGATGCTCTCATACTTGGGCATTCTTAGGCGATCTCCACTCACTCGAGAAGCTACTCAGCGCGAGATCGTTGAAGCTTTGAAATCCTGCATATTATTGTGCGTGATGCGCATTCGCAGGAAGGAACCTTTACGCTCCTTTGGCTCTTGTTCGATGACTTATTTCACGTTGAGCTACTCCGCTGGACGATGGATGGGGTGCTGTATCGTAAGACAGATATGCGCAGTGAAGTGATAATTGGATGATCGACACTCTCGTGGAATAAGGCGAACTGGTTTATAAAATATTGTACACGGGTGTATGCTGCAACGGCTCTACTTCTACTTTGCCGATTCTAACACTATAGACTATTCACGCTCGCAATTGCTTTCAAAAGTGCATGACAACAAAGGGCTCCTCAAGCGGCATCTGCGCTGCAAAGTGCGAAGGCGTAAACGGAG
Source organism: Globisporangium splendens (assembly GCA_006386115.1). Lineage (NCBI taxonomy): Eukaryota > Oomycota > Peronosporomycetes > Pythiales > Pythiaceae > Globisporangium > Globisporangium splendens. The sequence goes on from VFIW01000138.1 coordinate 68,486, forward strand.
CCGCATTGTACTGCATGTGCTGGCTGTATTGAGCGTGCTCGAGCGCATCCACGAACCCGGTAGCGTGCGGTTCATCTTCAGGGAAAAGACAGTGGAGCACGTCCATCATGTCGTGGTCGATGACGCGATCGGATGCGCCAGCCGTGAACGTGGATCCAGGCAGCCACATATTCGCGCCTGGGTAGCCAGCATGGAAGTGCTGGTGCACTTCGACAGGACTCGATGCAGTCTGGCAGACGTTCTTCTTCTCCGCTTGCGCCGATCCGTTGGCTCGGAAATCCTTACGCTCGACGCGGTGCTGGGTGCGCATGTGGCGCGAGAGGTTGCCCGAAGTGCTGAACGTCTTGGCGCAGTCCTCGAGAGGGCACGCATACGCAGCACTCCCCATGTGCACCTTGAGGTGGCGCGTGAGCTTCTCTTGCTTGGTGAAGATGCGCGTGCACGTCGGAATGGGACACTCGAGCTTCTTCAGTGTGTGCAGACGACGGTGACGCGCGAGGTTGCCAGACGTGCTGAATCGCTTGGCGCACGTCGGGATCGCACACTGGTACGGCTTTTCGCCCGTGTGGGTCTTGAGGTGCTCGCGGAGCGTGAACTTGCGGTGAAACCGACGACCGCAATCCTCCTCAGGGCACACGAACGTTCGCTCGCGAGTCTGCTCGTCGCTCTCATACGGAAACACGTGGTGCTCCACCTGGACTGGAGACTCGGGCATCGCGACCTTGAATTGGTACATTGTGTGTGTGTGGTAGTTGTCTGGGAGCTGATCCAACGGACTCCAGGGAAGTGAAGTGGTGGTGGGGTGGCAAGATGCTGGCGAGTTGAGTTGTGAGCGAGCGAGTGACAAGTCCCGCGTTGTGCGCTCCGTCCGCCCTCGGACGGTCACGACCCAGGGCCACGTCCCTTGCCGATCGAGGATGGATCCTTCCTTGGCATGTTTGACCATCCAAGAGGAAAACAAAAAAACACCTGGGAAAAGCTCCGACATGGTTTGTATTACACATAGAAGTCGATTTCACGCGAGCACGGGAGGCGGACTCAGACTGCCGCAAACAGACATGAATCTTGTCGCGGCTTCGTGTCCCGTCCAAGGGACAAAACCGAGCCAATGTGCAGTATACTGCACTCGAGTACGAGAGAGACAGAATAGCCTCGGTGGATCTCTGTTACCCGAGCCTTGGGATCGTCTGCCTCTTTCATATGGGCGAGAGGTCACAGTTGGACTCGCCAGACCAAAGTGAGCCGTTGGAGCCTGGCCAGGTCTGGGTACCGGTAGGACAGCTCACTTCGTTCCAGTATAAACCCAATTCTAGGTATCTACTTGATGCACTCTCGTTGTGCCGTCCGTCGTACATTCAAATCCTCTTGGAACAACCGCTGTACAGAGACCTGGCAAAGCGTGCAAAAGACAGACGGCGGCGGCACAGAAGACATGGCCGCAGCTGCGCGCGCATTTCAGCATGACGAGCGAGCGCCTGTGACGTCCCCAGTCTAATAGAACCAGGTGGTGGACGGGGGCGACATGGTCACGTCTGCAGACTCCACTCGAGCAACAGCATCTTTTCACATCAAAACCGTTGTCCCGAGCAATGTACACTGGTTTCTCTTTCTAAGAGCACGTTGCTCTCAATGACAACAAGATTGCTGTCTCAACAATTTCAGCGCAGTGTCCACTGCGAAGAGATGCCGTTCACACAAAGCTTTTCTGGTACCCGCATTGAACTGTTGCTGGCTACCAGCACGATCCCTGTGCGCAGGCAGAGAGCGATGCCATATATTCAATGTGATGCACGGATCTCCATTTTATTGGTTAGTTCGGTTCCTAATTGTTAATATCATTTAGTAGCGGAACTAACCAATGAAAACGAGAAGCTCATATACTATATGAGCACATTCAGCATGGTGGCAACTACACGTGCAAACACCACGCCAGGTAGTTCACATTTTCAAAGCACAACCTTTGCTTCTGGAAAACTGGATGTAGCTTCAAAGCCGCTCTGTTTTGAGCTGAGTGGAGGTGGAGTTGTTACAGATGCGCAATATTAAACACATGCAAAAGTAAATAGTTGGTGGGCTGTAACTCACCATTCAGCAGAGAACCATCAAGTGCGAAGTTGACTCTATATTTGTCTATTTTAGAATCAACTTTGAACTGGCATTCAGTTTTGTGTGAAAGCAACCGAGTTATTGTTGCACTTGCTCTTCTTTGATGAAGCAGCGGACGCTCTTATATCATAAACCCACGGTTCAATGAATGATATCCGAGACATGCAAAGAAAAATCGTCCGGCGAAACGATCTCTTATATAGAATTTGTTCTGTACGTGTGACATCATCTTTGTTTACAAAATGGAGGGCAAAATAGCTGGACAAAACTCTCTCATATATCGTGATGCAACGGTACAGTCGATCTCTTACTCCAAACTTGGCAAAATCATTCGCTCCTGTTAACAAAAGCAAATCGTTCCCACTTTCCACCACAGCAATCAGCCATCTCGATTAGTGAGCAGACTCTTCTCCCACTGCGCCTGCCTGAAACCCACTTATCCCAAAGAGGCAGCGTGCGCTTTTACACGACGCTATCCCTGCCTGTTGTGAGACCTTGGTTGCGCGCGTAGAAGCTCCTTTGCAGGTGTAAATCGAGTTTCATGCAAGTCGAACGAGCCAAAGGAAAAGCGCAGCAGCCGTGTCTTCCGTGGATTATCCAGGAACGTGAAACACGCGACAGATCTGACAGCAGAGACGAGAGAACATTCCAAACACAGCATGCTTACTGTACGTCAGTTTACTGTAGATGCCACAAAATTGTTTGCAGGAAGGTGAGACAAGGAGCTCATATTGCGGAAGAAGAAGGATCTTTCGCAAATCCGCAGTTTGAAGGTGGCGGAAGGAAGAAGAGAAAACGGAACAGAAACATCACCCTCTGGTCGAGTCTGTTCATCCCTGTTGTCGCCGTCTTTGTAGCCAGGCTCAAATGTAACAAACCATAAGCAATACGATGGTGGAGACTGGCTTGTCTGCGCTCTCGGGAGTTCTTCTGTCAAAGCCGCCATCTGGACAATCGAACGACACAGGCGCGCCCGTTGCTGTTACGGTACGGGTGCTTGTTTTTGTCGGTCTCACTTGCTCCTTTACAGCATAAAGTCGCTATTGACACAAACCACATCGACGCAAAACGGTAATCAATCAGCCAACAAGATTCGAGTCTTGCATTGAGGTTTGACTGACGACCACACCTTTCAATATTGCGCATTCGGTTATTATAAACAGCGCTGAGTTTATTGACAAAAGCCATGAATCGCTCGTGATCTGTTGGATTGTGGGTGCAGCAACGTTCGAGAAACTTGAACCATGAAGTTGTCGTGCAACGACGTGCACATTATCCGGGCACCAACATCCATGCTCTTGTTTTCGCTATCGAAAAGACAGAGGCGCAAACACTCAGATAATTATCCGGCAATCGTATATTAATTATACTTTTTGGGATGGTGTCAGTAGCCATCCACAACACCAAACTTGAGATTTTGCGCACCAATTGCATACCTTTTGCTCAGCTTGGTTCTCCTGTGGCGTGCTCTTACGGCGTCCGGGGTATTGTTGGAAAATATCCTGCAACTGGGAAGTTCACGCACTCTGCATGCCTTTTGCGTTCCATTCACGCTGCCTTTCTCAGTGTCACCTCGAGTTGTGTAGACATCGTCCCGTCGTGCTCAGGGAAGAAAAAATGAACTGCACCCATTTCTATTCGAACGCCATGCTTCGTTGCTGGCTCTGCTGCTTCTTAATCAAAGTGTGCATGCCCTCCATCCTCGCGCCTCCTCAGAATTTAATGCAGCACTCGCATGCGGCATAATCCGCAATGTCACAACGCATGCAGCCAGGGCTGTCTTTTTTTGCGATAAATTTGGCTCGAGACAACAACAGCCAATGCAATCCGATGCCCTGCGAAAAATGCGTGGCCAGATACAGGCACTGAAGCCAAGCGCAAAATGCGAGGCATCCCGAGGGAGAGACGAATCCATTCATTGCACTTCCTCGAACATTCCCTCAGATACGCGTTGAGATCTTTTCGATGCTGCAAATGTATCGTGTGCACTGTACCCATCTTTCCATGCACTGAAAAGAGGGTTCAGTTGACTTGAGACAAAAATCGCAATGGAATTGGGAGTGCTGCCCAAGTGGCCACACAGTGAACTCTGCAGTATGCATCATGAATGTCTCTTCGTCTTGCGCATCGTGTGCAAGCGTCTGATCGAGAGGGACAGCGTTCGTAGATCGAGATTTTGGAATCCAGGTATTGGCTCGATAACGCGTCGCCAGCAGCAATAAAGGTAGCACTTTGGAGCAGACCTTCAAGACTCAGCACCGACCATGTTCGAGCACTAGTCGCACGCTTGGCTGCTTTGCTGTACAAGTTGAGACTGCGAAAGGTGACGAGAGACTCGACTCGGTTGATGAGTTTGAATCAGGTGAGTGCATTTTCCGCCAATGAACAACGAGATGCTGTGATGTCGTGTGAATCGAGAGTGATTGTCTTGATGCCAATTGAAATAAGGTGGGACACACTACAAACTGCTCTGCTCTCCTCAATTATACATTACCTTTATAATTGCATCTATATGTCGTTCACAAGTGCAATCCAATTCAAAATATCAAATGAATTAATCGCATTTTGTTATCAGCGTATTTTAATACAGGAATCATAACGTCAATCAAGTCACTGTGGCTATGTGGAGGTAGTTTGGGTGTCGTCATCGACTCATCCAAGCATCGACAATGACAAGCAAACAACAGCGCTGGACAGGAAGCAGGCAACACACGAACGACCTGAAGGATGCGGTCACAGCGCAGCAGAGTGAGACGCTCGGTGCTGCTCCGCTTGGTCCTGCAAGTGTGGGTCGTGGCGCTTCTCCTCACAAAGTGTCAAGCTGTTGGTGTCAATGAAGAGACTGATGCTGCTGGGTGGAGCCTGTTTGATACTTCGAGCACTGAGTTGGCTGTGAATGGCGGATACCAAGATACCACTGAGACCAAGACGTTGCGCATCGAGGCATCGCCAGTAGTCCAGTTGCGCTCACAAGACTCGCACGATGCTGACACGACAAACGGCGATTCCGACGACTCGGACGGCGACTATGGCATCGGCTATGGCTATGGCTGGGATGGCGATATATTTGACGACGACGACAACGATAGTGACGATGACTTGCCCTCATTCTTAAATCCACATCAAGATCCCCAGGCAACACGGCGAAACCAGTTCACACTTGGTCGGCAATGGCACGTGTTCCCAGCAACCGAGCAAGGAGTTTCCCACTGGATCTTCCAGATCGCGTTGTCGCTCCCTGGCCAAACGTTTGTCCACATTCTGAAAGATGATCCAGAGTACAAGAACGAGCGCAAGCAATACAAGCACGGCGACGACTGGGCTCCGATCACCAAAGTCGTCGCGGAGAGCAACGATTCGGTGCTACTGAACGACTTGAACATCCTTGAGACTGCCGAAGGCTGGTCCGTTTCATCTGTCCAAGACGTTGCTGGAACGCCAACAGCGCGGCGCATCGACGACCTCGTAGTGCGCGTGTACCTGAATAGAAAAGAGTACAAGAGCCAGCAACTCAAGTCGCTCGTCTCCACAGGAACGGGCGATGTGATCGTGCACAAGAAAGTTTTGCCTCGTTCCGCTATAAGCTTGCAAATCGCGTCACACGATAATGGCCGCATATTTGTCCAGTCCAGTTCGTCGCTTTCGTACACGACGCTCGCCTTCGAAGCAACTGGAAACGCAAGTCTGTACGCGCACTTCACTGGTTCCGTTTCAATCGGAGCCTCCATGTACATCACTGTTGGCGGCACGAGCTCGATTGGGATTCATGCAGATTACGTCTCAGCATCCCAGACCACGGTCACCGCTATGGACGCTGCCGACGTCTGTGTCTCGGCAAGCTACTTGATCGTTGGCGGAAAAATGAATGCTACAGTCATTGGCGATGGGTCGGTCGCCATGTTTGCGGATCACGGGCAGACCTCCATGGAATCAATAACTATCGATGGTTCGGGAAATGTGGACACCAGCACCGTGAACTCAATGAGCACCGATGTGACTATCCGTGGTGGTGCAGGCAGCGTTGCTGTTCGCTCGATGATTAAGCTGAGCTACGACGCACCCGCTAGTTCGCATGTGTGGTATCGGGGGAGACCTCCCATGTCTCTGACAAGCACCCCTGGGTCGCCTCCACTGGGAAAGCTGGATTCGTCGTCTTCAAGTGCAAAGTGTCGTGCAGTGGTGATTCCCGACGAGCCGAAAGCTGGTCGCTTTCCACCTCTTGAGTCGCCGGTCTCACAATCTCGTGCCGCGCCTGTGGATCTCACTTCGAGTCACGAGACGACGGCAGCCTCGCCATCCTCCATCCTTACCACAGGAGGGAGTTTCACAACTCCAGAGGCTCACGACAAGACAGACAAAGCGAACGACAAGGTGGCCAGAGCAGAGGCTAAAGCTGAAGCAGCGACGTCAAAGGTAAGAGATATTATGAAGACATTGCCTCCTGGGGTCGGTGTCGGAGGTCCCTGGCAAAATCCGTATCCATTCGCAAACGCACCAGCACCAACAACAGTACCAACAACACCACCAACACCATTATCTACTCTGAAACCAACGCCAACGCCAACGCCAACGCCAACACCAACTCTAACGCCAATGCCAACGCCAACACCAACCAATGCGGCGGATGCACCAGCTATGACACCCACGACGAGCACTACAACCACCAACTCCAAGTTGAAGATCCAGGATGTGTACCTTCAACTTGCCGCTGGATTCATCGCGTTCATCTGGCTTTTGCACCAACTCTTATACTGCTGCGATCGATGCAGCCGACGGCGAAGTTATGAGCCCATCCAAGGAGGGGACGAGGATCCACCTGTGGTTGTTTGATCCATGCCGCGGAGCTAGCAGCGAAGCACAAAGAAGAATTTTCATGTTAAAACCAAAATGGCTAATAATGATAATGACAAATTGAATGAAGAAATGAACAGAAACACTCAAACTCACCGGTGCTGGTTATTTGAATTCGTCAGCATTCACATCATTGATGTTTCCGAGTCTCGGATTAGCAAACAAGGGTTTCGCCAGTGCCTCAAACATCGGCACACAATCACAACCTTGCTGAATGCTGTAGAAGAACTTGACTGTGGATGCATCGTTCTAGTACTACGAAGGTTCGAGTCAGCAGCACTTTCGATGAGAGTGACGCAGGATCCGAAATGAGTTGGACCAATGCATCGCATGCAAAGTCACGGATCTGACGATCGAAAAGCAGGAGTGGATTTCGAGGTGATAGTGGTGCAGATTGAAGCCGCACTGGAAATCCGCTCAGCTTGCTTTGATCAGTGTACCCATAGCAGACACCAACGGATCAAGTTGTCCAACACCAGCAGACAACATCCAGAAGTGATGGTGATCTCTAGTTTGAACCATGCGGGCATTCTAGGACTTATTGTGATGTAAAAGGAGTAGTATGACAAAACTGGGTTGACTGCTCAATCTAATTCAGAATGTTGCAACAGGATGAACCGTTTTTGTCAGATAATTACATTTCTAAGCAATGTTTGCAAATGTTTACCCTGATTGGATGAAAACTGTATGGTACCGTCTCAACAAAATCCAGTCATCCATTGTACCTCAGATATGCTCACACTCGTTTTCACCGACATATCATATTGTACAGTTTAAAATAGGACATTTTGGAAACAAATATCGTCATAAGAAGAAATGATGTATTTTAAAAGAGTCCAATAACAAAAGGGATCAGGTGCACCAGATTTGCATTCTGACCATGTGGCGAAATTTGACAGCAGTACTCTACCATTTGCTGTCTCGTGCACAGAACTGCAGGAAGATTCACATTCCTCAAAACTCACGCTTCTGATAGAAGACTGAGATGCTGGCTGCTGCTGCTGACGAGACGCTGGACTCGCTCGCCTTCGATTCGTCGCTCGAGCTCGTCCAGAAATGCTGCTTTGAGCCTCCTGACGCTCTTGGAGATGTTCTCATGGACACCATGGGGGACAACTTTTGCGAACTGGTGCTGGATTGGGACGAGATGACTAAACAAACCGAGTGGATAGTCCCAGATGAACCTCTTGCCGTGACCGACGACGATGGAGCTAGTGAGAAAAGTGATGCAAGAAGCCCAGAAGCTCGGAAACGATCAAGAAGCAGCTCACGGAGTCGCTCGGCGAAAGCGTCGTCGCCATCTCTGGGGCTGACGGGCGTCGTGCTCAGAAGGAATGCGAGAGCAAACGCCATGAGCACGTACATGCGACGGAAAACAGAGATGGAAGAGCTCAGTAGTGAAGCGCAGAAGCTCCAAGCCATGCTTCGAGAGCTGCAGCAGACTTCCCAGACGCTCAACGACACACCGACCGAGCTCGAACTAAACTCGAGGTGGAAGACTCTGGCGAAAAGACAGCGGCAATTGCGGGCAGAAGCAGAACGCGAGAATGAAAATTTGCGGATCGCGATCTCCGATCATACGCAAATGGCGAGAAGCCTGGACCAAGTGCTGCGACGACGAGTGGAAAAGGCTACAGTAAGTCTTGTTTCTTGCTCAGCGGATAGTTGTCGTCAGCTTTCGCTTCTGCCTTTCCTTGGAACGACTAATCCATGCGCTGAACGCTCATTTGTAGGATCTGAGTGTGAGCATCCTGCGTCCGCCGCGATGGGCAGAGAGTGAATCCTCGTTGGAGGAGCGAGTCATTTATGGATCACTCTTGATGGAAGTGTGTGCCATGCACACAGACATGGACCGCATTGCTCAGAAAATTGTGCACGAGACTGCGTCAAGTGGCTCATTTCCAAGGCTGAAAGCGTTCGGCTTTGAAAGCCTCCATAGCAACGAAGTACCGTTTTCGAGATCTGCTGTCAACCATGCAATACGAGTCTTCTCGGGGGAAAGGAATGACCACATGCGTCGATACGCTGTCATGGTACGATTCTATCTCTGCTGTATTTGTGAGAAATTAAGGCTAATGCCCAATGTGCTTGCTTGCGTTTGTCTATTTTCTCTGTAGACATTTGGCGTGATGGACGACACGATCCTGAACAAGGTGCAATCGAGTTACTCCACTGCAGCATATGGATCTGGTCAAGTTTGTTTTCGCAGTGTTACGCACAACGTTGTCGATGCAAAGCGGTCGATGTTGTTTACCACGAAATGGATCGACAATGTGACCTTTGCGGGCCATCATATCGACGGACTTGTGATCAAGGAGCGCAAATGGATCATTCTCGAGGATGCGGGTACAGCCGATTGTGACGTCACTCGCATCCAGACATTTGCCATTGTCGAACCAGGCGGCAGCTCGCCCGACCTGTCGCATTGGAGCACAGAATCGCTTGAGAAGGTCCTGATCCCTGCTTGGAACCAATCACAAGTAGTTATTCAAAGACGGATCGAGAATATCTTGATCGATGAATCGATCGCGTGAGTCTAACAATATTTTGGCATGGCCGAAACGAATGCGAGTTGATTCTGACTTCAACACCAAAATACAACGCCGAGAAGAATGCAACAATTTCGTGTCATTTTCAACGACTACGATACGGTGCGCATGACTCTGTCGAATTTCAAGTTCTTTCCTGATTGTTGAGTTATCATATTCGTATCGATGACGAAAGTTGCTATTGGTGCTTGTGTATCAAAGTTTGTAGTGATTCGATCACAATCGAGGATAGTGTAATGATACGATTTGCAATTTCGTTTTCAGGACATTTAGAAATCTCATTGTTACTTCTGTGGTTTCGCCGGGATTGTTCGATTTTGTTATTTCAAATTTTGGGAAGCGAGAATAGCAGTGAAGTAGATGTACATCGCGGATGATGATGAGGAAATGATGTTTTCATTTTGAGGAGGATGTAACACTTAGCAATATATACAGACTTCATGGCCATCATTAGACGATACGGATTGCAAATCTACAAAACAAAAAAAACAACTTTTCTGTGTTTGACTGCTTCGCAATACTGCTCTTGTCTCTTCATCCCAGTTCCGCGGCACAACTCACAGCCCTACTTCAGGCATTTCACGACTTAATAATCTCTTCCAACTTCTCTACAACTTCTCTGATCTTCACTCGCTTGGATGGATCACTGGTTGTCATCATTTCAATCAATTTCCACTGCTTGTCGGTCATCGATTCTGGACGCACAGGGATTTTCCCTTTTTTCACATTGAATTTGACCACAGCATCCACCATGTTGCATCCCCAAGGGATATCACCCGTCACCGCTTCCAGAATGCACATAGCAAATGAGTAAATGTCGGATGCGAGTGATGGTCTTCCACCCTGCAGGTACTCAGGAGATCTCCAATGCGTAGCACCGTGTACGGTTTTATGAACCATTATTTCAGTTGCATTCGGAATTGAACTCAACCCAAAATCGATCAGCTTGGCTTTCCCGTCCGCTCCAATCATGATGTTGTTGCACTTGAGGTCGTTGTGGACGATATTTAGTTCATGAAGGTACTCGATACCGAGTGCAACTTCATAAATCTTCTGCCACGTCGATCCTCGATTTTCTGCTCGCCTCAAATAGTCGCTCAAGTGTCCATATGGAGCACACTCCAGCACGATGTAGCGTTTTCCGACGTGGTTCGCGCCATAAAGTTTCACAATGTGTGGATGATTCAGTTGGTGCAAGATGTGCACCTCGTGCAAGAAAAGTTTGTTGACGATGGCGTCAGTGTCCTCTTCGTAGCCAGCAAACTTGACGACAACTGGAGTATCCATCCATTTTCCTCTGTACACTTTTGCAAACGAGCCTTCGCCAACGCAGTTGTAATCTTGTTGACTGAATTCAACTTCCATCAGAGGCAGGTACCACGGCGGCGGAGTCGTACTATCTGACAAACATCGTTCATGACTCCAAGAATAGTTTCGGACGGCTGGGGAAGTCGGAGTCGAGGTGTCATACAGAGTCAGCGACACTGGCTCAATGTGCTTGGGTACTGCGACAAGAGTAGCTGGGACGTCTTGGAGTAAGTTCATCACAACATCAATTTTCCTTCGTTCCCAAATTTCAAACTCTCGTGGTTTTGGCTGATTCAGAATTTCCACGACGAATTCCAGCTGACTGTAGATCACATGGTGAACTTCAGCTACAGTCAGGCTTCTCTTCGCATGAGCGATTGAATTCGCGCTGCTTGATGTTTTCAGGTACTGCTCAATTCGTGACAGTAACTTGCCAAACTTGAAAACTTCGATCTCCCGAGGGCAAACACGGAGTTCACCAAATCGCTCAAAAATATACTGCAAAGCCCAGTATACGTTTTTCTCGGTAATCCACTGCGACCCTGGAGTTGCGAGACATCGTTTTTTGGTGTAAGCAAGTGATTTGGGGATAGTTGTCTCGAGACCAGGAATGGTGTACTCTTCAAGGGTGACGCGTTCAACCTGCAGTCCAGTATTGAAATAAGGTTGTCAGAGGTGAACAACAAGTGCACTAATAACACGAAACGTTCGGATTCTTACCATGCTGCTGCTGTTGCCGTAGCTATATTGTTCATCAGCAAAACGCTCGAGTTGGTTCACAACGTAAGCGATATTGACACGCTTGGTCGGATCAGAGTCACACATCTTTTCGATCAGGGACCAATGAGCGTCGTGCATATTTTCAGAGCGGACAGGAGGGCGGTTGCTCTGAAAATTGTTGGCATATCCCGATTCCGTGTTTTCTGGCGTCAAGGCGTCCGAGATGCATATTCCAAAAGCGTATATATCTGAGGCAAACGACTCAGCCTGCGTGCAAGTAAACCCAACATGCTCCGAACAATATTGATTGGAATCGTCCGACAGCGAACGGCATTGGTCGAAGCCACCGATTTTGACTTTGGAGTCTGATCCAATCGTTAAACTCCGCAACCGAAGATTGCCGTGAACGGTGTTGCGTTGGTGAAGATACTGGAGACCCAAAGATGCTTCGTGGAGCTTTTTCCAAATCGAACAACGATTGTTTTCGTGATTCTTCTTGTCATGTGAGAATTCGGACATGGTGCGGTTTGGAGAATACTCGTGCACAAAAAGCAACGAGTTATCGATGCATAAAGCTCCGTACAGCACAACAACGTGAGGATGACTGAACGAGTACCATCTTGACACGCGCTGTTCAAATTCTTTCCACTTCAAATTAGTGCTGGTCACCATAACGCTTGTCTTCATCCATTTTCCAATATACGTTGTTCTGGGTTCAATGGTTTCGTTCGTGCCCTTGTCGAGGTCAACTTCGTCGCATGAAAACAGCCACACTGGAGGACGATTCATCTCTGGAGGTCCACGTACATTGTCTTCTCGATTGGTCGCTGATGAGGACGAGCTATTCATTACAACGGCTTCTGGTGCGAGGAAATTATCCCATTGCGAAGTAAAATCCAAAGCATGTTCGTCGCGAGCATCGTCAAGGTCGAGTTTAAGAGCACTCAGATGATCCAGCAGGGACACGTCGCCATCGTCTTGTCCTCGAGTTTCTCCGGCGAATGCAATTGGGTCCTGGATACCACTGTAATTTGCTGTTGTTGACTGTGCCTCGGTGATGCGCTCGTTGTTGATTTGACACATCCTGTCGATGACATAGGATAAGGTTGCTCTTTCTAAAGGATCGGCGGAAGTCATAGCCCAAACAAGTTGCCACTGGTCGTCAGTAAGAGATTGGACATTGATCTTGACTTGGTCACGAATGTCATCGACTGTGAGCGTTGCAAAAATATCGGGTCCAAGATGCATTTCCAAAATGCACATTCCAAGTGAGTAAATGTCGGACTCGAACGACGCTTTCCCGCTCGCAACATACTCCGGAGACTTCCGCCACCGTTCCGCTTCGCGAATATGATTCGGGTCGATCACAATCTCCGCCTCGTTGATAATCGAGGCCAAACCGAAGCCTGTGAGCTTGGCTTTCCCGTCACCACCGACGAGCACGTTGTCGCATCGGAGATCGTTGTGGATGATATTCCGACTGTGCAAGTATTGAACCGCAAGCGATAGTTCGTACAGCATCTTCCACGCCAATTGGTCATCGTTGCGTTGCGCGAGGTATTCACGCAAGGTCCCGTAGGATGCGTATTCGCTGACGAAGTATCGTGTATCGATGTGGCAGGCTCCAAAGAGTGTAAGGATGTGCGGGTGTCGCAGCCGGTACCATAATGTCACCTCGCGCACTAATGCACTGACTGGGATAGACGTTGGAGTTTCCAAAGGGTGATCCCTCTCATACCCGAGCCACTTGACGGTGACTGGAGTCCCTCTCCAGTTTCCTTGATGCAAAGTTCCAGCTGGTCCTTCACCGAACTCTTTAGCCTTGTCAAAGTTGATCTCGCTCGCCGCAAGAAACCACGGAGGGTGGGTCTGGATGTCATTTTGATGTGTCTTGTTGTCTGGTTGGCCGGCCGTTGTAGGTAGCGATGACTTCGGAGTTGGTTTTATGAGAATGCCGCCAATACCAATCCCATGATGTTGCTCTTTCCGATTCCTCTGTAGTATCGATTCCCAATTTCGAATGACATCTGCATCTGGTACACCCAATTTGTCGAGCAGTTCGTCTATTCTCGGATTGAACACGTGCCTGGAAACACGAACATTGGAATGCCCCTTGTGTTGCGTGTCGTGTTTGATGGCTTGTTGAAACGCTCGACTTCGTACATATTGCTCTTGGAATCGGTTCATCAAATCTTTCGCCATGGCGACCTCCGCTGTTGTCGGCGCGTTCGCCGCTTGCAAGAATTGCTTGTAGAAAACTTCGAATCTCGCATACACACGCTTTGCAATTTGCTGATACTGTGCGTTGTGTAGCCCAACAGGTACGAAATCAAACATGAGATGAAAGGAGCGCGATTAGCAAATCAATTCCATTGGCAACAATGCACGTATCTCGTACCTCATCAGGCGCGCGTTCACCTGGATGGCGCTGGGGTCGAGCGTGGAGCTCGCCATCGCCCTCGTTCTCCTCGCCTTGCTGCTTTTGCATCTCGAGTGTTTTGTCCAACTGAGAGGAATAAATTCCATGAATCGGGGTGGTGGGTTCACAGTTCCTCATTTTGTCAGTCCATCCCCAAACAATGGGATTCGAAAACCTCAGTTAAATTTGGTCAGATAAATACTTATATTGCAGAATAAAACAAACTTTGGTGGAATGAATTCAATATCTGCAATATTGCAATCATTTGAATAAAAAAACAAATTTACTGATTTCTCACCAGTGGATTATTTTGATAAACCCGTAATAAAACCGATAGAATTTTTGCATCAATCTGGATCTAAGTTAAAATTGTGCAGCTGCGATTGTTGAACTTGCTCCTCATCTCTCCAAACGAGAAAAGAACACACGCGAAAACCTACATAGCACAAGCCAGACAAAAAGCAGCCGAGGACAAACAGGATCAACTCGAAGCCGCGATGAACGAAGAAAATGAGCACTTCGGCAGCCATCGTGTGTCGACGGCGACACGCGTTCACGCCCGAGAACCACCAGCAGAGTGGTTCCTTTCTTTGGATAATGTGATCGTTGATGAGGACGAAGGGTATCTTGGAGAAGGCTCCTTGGGACCGGTGTACAGAGGAACATGGATGGAAACCGCTGTGGCAGTCAAATTAATGGGCGATGACCAAGAGCTCGATCCAATCCACCGTTCGTTGTTTGTGCGCGAGGTGACAATATGGTATCGGCTGCGACACCCGCACATCCTTACACTCTTTGGAGCCTGCCACATCGATACACGATACTTCGTCAGCGAATACGCATCCTACGGGACCATGCGTGAATACCTCGCGCAACGCAACGATGACCAATTGGCGTGGAAGATGCTGTACGAACTATCGCTTGCGGTTCAATACTTGCACAGTCGGAATATCATCCACAACGATCTCCGATGCGACAACGTGCTCGTCGGTGGTGACGGGAAAGCCAAGCTCACAGGCTTCGGTTTGGCCTCGATTATCAACGAGGAGATTGTGATCGACCCGAATCAGATTCGCGAAGCGGAACGATGGCGGAAGTCTCCGGAGTATGTTGCGAGTGGGAAAGCGTCGTTCGAGTCCGACATTTACTCACTTGGAATGTGCATTTTGGAAGTGCTGATTGGGGATGCTTCGCGAAGACCTCACGCGGCCGAAGACTCCGTACTTTTCCAAGTTGGAAAGGATCAGATCCCAAACCGGAAACGCCTCATGAGATATGAAATGCTGATTACCAAGCAGCAGTGGCAACTGGTTAGAAAGATGACTGCAGAAATTCCATCCCAGCGAGCCCATATTTCTCAAATTACCCTCGAGCTAGCCCAGATTGTACGACAAGCGTTTACAGCAAAATCGAGCAACGGTGTTGACAATTCAAAACTCGAAAGCCCAGTTTTGGTGACTCCAGAACAAACAGCAACTGAAGTCTCGTGCAAGGTAAGAAACAATTCAACAGTGGCAATTATCCATCAATGCGCTTTTGATCATGTAGATGACAAAACCGTGTATGTTCATTAGAGTCTCGCACCTCAATCACACACATCGACAACGGCTGACAGAGCTAGAACAACTCTATCCTATGCTGCTGAGAGCGGGGACTGGAAAATGTGCGCGTTCCTCATCGAACGTGGAGCGTCAGTTGATTTGTGTGACGCTGGTGGACGAGATCCTCTTTCGTATGCTGCTGCCAATGGTCACACCAAGAGCGTCATGCTATTGATGAACTTGGGAGCCGATGCTAACAAGAAAGACAAGGATGGAAGAAGTCCTTTGTGGTATGCGGTAAATGCAGCCAAGTCAGAGACTGTGCAGCTTTTGGTCGATCGAGGAGCTGACGAGACCGAGAAGGACCTGTTTAGGAGAAATCCTTTGTTGTATGCGGCTCACGTAGGTGACTCAGAGCTTGTGCAGCTTTTGGTTGATCGAGGAGCTGACGTGACCGAGAAGAACAAGTATGGAAGAAGTCCTTTGTCGTATGCGGTTGAAGCAGGCAAGACTGAGATTGTGCAGCTGTTGGTCGATCTTGGAGCTGTTGTGACCGAGTATGACCTGTTTGGAAGAAGTCCTTTGTCGTATGCGGCTAAATCAGGCAAGACAGAGATTGTGCGTATTTTTGTCGATCGAGGAGCTGACGTGACCGAGAAGGACGAGTGTGAAAGAAGTCTTTTGTCGTATGCGGCTGAAGGAGGGAAGACAGCGATTGTGCAACTTTTGGTCGATCTCGGAGCTGACGTGACCGAGAAGGACAGTTTGGAAGAAGTCTTTTGTCGTATGCGCTGAAGGGGAGACAGCGATTGTACACTTTTGGTCGATCTCGGAGCTGACGTGACCGAGAAGGACAAAATGGAAGAAGTCCTTTGTCTATGTGTTGTACGTCGATCGCTGGTGACCGAGAAGGACGAGTTTGAAGAAGTCATGCGCCTGGAAGACAGGTTGATCGAGGAGCTGACGTGGCCGAGAAGGACAAAAATGGAAGAAGTCCTTTGTCGTATGCGGCTGAAGGAGGAAAGACTGAGACTGTGCAACTTTTGGTTGATCGAGGAGCTGACGTGACCGAGAAGGACGAATATGGAAGAAGTCCTTTGTCGTATGCGGCTGAAGCAGGCAAGAGAGAGATTGTGCAACTTTTGGTCGATCGAGGAGCTGGCGTGACCGAGAAGAGCATGTATGGAAGAAGTCCTTTGTCGTATGCGGAAAGAAGGCAAGACAGAGATGTTCAGCTGTTGGTCGATCTTGGAGCTGTGTGACCGAGTATGACCGTTGGAAGAAGTCCTTTGTCGTACGCAGCTAAATCAGGCAAGACAGAGATTGTGCAACTTTTGGTCGATTATGGAGCTGACGTGACTGAGAAGGACCAAGAATGAAAGATCCTTTGTCGTATGCGTCTAAAGAAGGCAGACAGAGATTGTGCAGGCTGTTGGTCGATTATGGAGCTGACGTGACTGAGAAGGACAAATGAAGAAGTCCTTTGTCGTTGCGGCTGAAGCAGGCAAGACAGAGACTGTGCAGCTGTTTGGTCGATCTTGGAGCTGTTGTGACCGAGTATGACCTGTTTGGAAGAAGTCCTTTGTCGTACGCAACTAAATCAGGCAAGACAGAGATTGTGCAGCTGTTGGTCGATTATGGAGCTGACGTGACCGAGAAGGACAAGAATGAAAGAAGTCCTTTGTCGTATGCGGCTAAAGAAGGCAAGACAGAGATTGTGCAGCTGTTGGTCGATTATGGAGCTGACGTGACTGAGAAGGACAAGAATGAAAGAAGTCCTTTGTCGTATGCGGCTGAAGCAGGCAAGACAGAGACTGTGCAGCTGTTGGTCGATCTTGGAGCTGTTGTGACCGAGTATGACCTGTTTGGAAGAAGTCCTTTGTCGTACGCAGCTAAATCAGGCAAGACAGAGATTGTGCAGCTGTTGGTCGATTATGGAGCTGACGTGACCGAGAAGGACAAGAATGGTAGGAATCTTCTGTCGTATGCCGCCGAGTCGGGCTATTCGGGCGTCACTACGATGTTGATTAAAGAGGGATCGGCTGTAGACGAGAAGGACTCAAACGGAAGAACCGCGCTATCGTACGCCGCGCAACAAGGACACAGTGAAATAGTCTCCTCTCTGCTGAAAGCTGGCGCATCACCGAATGGAACGATTGTTTGGAATGAATCGCAGTCCGAGTGCGAGACGTCTCTCACTCTGGCTGGTCGTGCAGGACATATGAACATCGTCAAAACTCTGATTGAGGCAGGCGCAGACGTGGATGTCCGAGCTCCCGATGGCGAAACACCGCTGATATCGATATCGCGATGGGATTACACACCTGGTGTCCAATTGCTCATCGAGAAATGTCGCAGTGGCGTAAATCCGTTTGCTACCCGATCAACTGCAAGAACTCCATTGCTTCCTGGTACCTTGGAAACCATGCATGAATGTGCACAAAGACACATGAATTTGCAGTTATGACTACACGGGTGATGCAACGGCTGCAAGACGTCTGCTCCCAGTTGGAGCAGCAGGGTATGATTGGAGTCCAATCAGAAGCGCTGACAACGTTGATTCCCATCCTGTTCCGTTTTTGCCGACTGCTGTTTCGATGCAAAGAGCAAAAGCGACTTGTGTCTCGACTCATTTCCAGTCTTGCCATCTCAAGCGCAATCAGTGACTTTCATGAAGAGTTGGATCACTTTGCGGCGCTACCTACAATTGAGCCTGCAAGAGAGTGATTGGAAGGATCAGATTGCTTACCCGAAACGATGACGAATTGCGACGAGCCCTTGACGACATACAGGACAAGGACCGTGCAGCTGTCCTGCTGTGAATACGCTGCGAAAACAACAAGGTACTAATAAAGAAGCAGTGGACGCCATTGAAGATGTCAAAAATCGATTCCTTCGAGTGTGCGGCATGGAAGAGCCATCTGTCCCAGATTGGTTTATATCTCGTGAGGATGTGGAGTTTAACGAGTGGAATCGAACTGGAGAAGACGCTGAAACCACGTCGTACGAAGGCAAGTGGCTGAAGACCAAGGTGATCGTCGCAACATCACAACAGATGGACAAAAACGAGTTTCAGAAAGTTGCAGATCGATGGTACTCACTAAGTCACCCAAACGTGCGAAAGCTCTTCGGAGCTTGCCACATTGAGTCGAAGCCTTTCTTCGTGTACGAGTATGGGAAGCGACTACTGGATGTGCTGATAGAAAAGCAGCAATCCCCTTGGAAATATCTGTATGATGCGGCGCTTGGTGTTCAATTGCTCCATCAACGCAGCATTGTCCATGGTGATCTGCGATGCTCAAACATCGTTGTCGGTTTGGATGGTGTTGCAAAAGTTGGTGGGCTGGAATATCGCATGGATCATTATTACTTCTGGTTCGATACAGAACAAGCGGGTTGGGCTTCCCCTGAACTACTTTCCGGTCAAGTCAAGTCTCTTTCGTCCGACATCTACGCGTTTGGAATGTGCATTTTGGAAGCGATTACTCTCAAGAGACCTTGGTTTCCGCTGGAATTATATGGATATTATCGAAATGTCAGACGTAGAAAACTCCCAGATCGCCCTGAAAGCTTTAGTGATGACCAGTGGGACTTGGTCACAAAGATGTGTGCATACAAGTCTGCCGATCGCATATCGATCGGGTATGTTGTGCTTCAGTTCAAGAAATTTGTTGAGACGAGAAATTATCTCGTCCTGGTCGCCCATGATACACACATTGAGGTACGTGACATATCACACTGTGAACAGCAACTGAGTTATTTTCCACCAACATTGCCTTTCTTTTTTCTTCGATATATACCAGCCATCAGAGTATGCAAGCATCGACACATTCCAGTTTCCACAGCTTGAGTTAAACACAATTCCAGTCAAGCTGCAAACGATTCGAGACCGATGTCAACAATTGCCTGAGTCCAAGTGGCTTGTCCGTGATGTGTGGCCAGCGCTAGAGTTTCTGTTCCACACCATGGTGTCACAACAAATACGGCCAACAGACACTGTTGCTGAGAAATATTGTGCTGCCTTACGCAGTTTGGACCGATACCTGCGCACTACGTTGTCTGAAAAATCGACTGCTCACGCTGCCAGAAGTCGACAAGTCGCTGAGTCCCACCACGTGATTTACGAAGAGCTGGATCGTTTGCTTGACATGGTGCATGTGAGTAAGAGCCACCCAATCCGGAGCTGGAAGCGCAGCGAAGCGAGCATCGATCAGCGGATTCTAAAGGATGCGAATTGTGTAAAAGCAAGCGCGATACCGGGAGCTGTGTCGCTGAAAATGTTCGGTTTATCAAGGACAGAACTTTGTGATGGCAGAACTGGTGACGAGCCTCAAGCTGTGCCAACGTGGTTCTTGCCTTTGCGAAAACTTCAATTCTCCTCTTCCAGCGAAATTGGACAAGGCGCGTTTGGAAAAGTGTATAAAGGTGTTTGGCTGGATACTCCGGTTGTGGTGAAGTTCATGGGGTACGAAGGCGACAGGGACACGATTTCCAACGAGCTCTTCCTTCACGAAGTACGAGTGTGGCATCGACTGAAGAAGCACCCGCACATTGTGGAGTTGTATGGTGCCTGCCACGTCGACAAGCGTTATTTTGTGTGTGAATACGCTTCGAATGGGGATCTGCGAGAGTATTTGAAGCGAGCTGGAAACGACCATTTGGTTTGGGATAAACTCTACGAGATCGCGCTCGGACTTGCGTACATGCATGGGTTGAGCGTCGTGCACAACGATCTCCGATGCGACAACGTGCTCGTCGGTGGTGACGGGAAAGCCAAGCTCACAGGCTTCGGTTTGGCCTCGATTATCAACGAGGAGATTGTGATCGACCCGAATCAGATTCGCGAAGCGGAACGATGGCGGAAGTCTCCGGAGTATGTTGCGAGTGGGAAAGCGTCGTTCGAGTCCGACATTTACTCACTTGGAATGTGCATTTTGGAAGTGCTGATTGGGGATGCTTCGCGAAGACCTCACGCGGCCGAAGACTCCGTACTTTTCCAAGTTGGAAAGGATCAGATCCCAAACCGGAAACGCCTCATGAGATATGAAATGCTGATTACCAAGCAGCAGTGGCAACTGGTTAGAAAGATGACTGCAGAAATTCCATCCCAGCGAGCCCATATTTCTCAAATTACCCTCGAGCTAGCCCAGATTGTACGACAAGCGTTTACAGCAAAATCGAGCAACGGTGTTGACAATTCAAAACTCGAAAGCCCAGTTTTGGTGACTCCAGAACAAACAGCAACTGAAGTCTCGTGCAAGGTAAGAAACAATTCAACAGTGGCAATTATCCATCAATGCGCTTTTGATCATGTAGATGACAAAACCGTGTATGTTCATTAGAGTCTCGCACCTCAATCACACACATCGACAACGGCTGACAGAGCTAGAACAACTCTATCCTATGCTGCTGAGAGCGGGGACTGGAAAATGTGCGCGTTCCTCATCGAACGTGGAGCGTCAGTTGATTTGTGTGACGCTGGTGGACGAGATCCACTTTCGTATGCTGCTGCCAATGGGCACATCAAGGCAGTCGTGCTTTTAATGAACTGGGGTGCCGATATTGGCGAGAAGGACGAGTATGGAAGAAGTCCTTTGTCGTATGCGGCTGAAGCAGGCAAGACAGAGACTGTACTGCTATTGGTCGATCTTGGAGCTGTTGTGACCGAGTATGACCTGTTTGGAAGAAGTCCTTTGTCGTACGCAGCTAAATCAGGCAAGACAGAGATTGTGCGGCATTTGGTCGATTATGGAGCTGACGTGACTGAGAAGGACAAGAATGAAAGAAGTCCTTTGTCGTATGCGGCTGAAGCAGGCAAGACAGAGATTGTGCGGCTTTGGTCGATTATGGAGCTGACGTGACTGAGAAGGACAGAATGAAAGAAGTCATTGTTATTGAAGCAGGCAAGACAAGATTGTGCAGCTGTTGGTCGATTATGGAGCTGACGTGACTGAGAAGGACAAGAATGAAAGAAGTCCTTTGTCGATGCGGCTGAAGCAGGCAAGACAGAGACGGTGCAGCTGTTGGTCGATCTTGGAGCTGTTGTGACCGAGTATGACCTGTTTGGAAGAAGTCCTTTGTCGTACGCAGCTAAATCAGGCAAGACAGAGATTGTGCAGCTGTTGGTCGATTATGGAGCTGACGTGACTGAGAAGGACAAGAATGAAAGAAGTCCTTTGTCGTATGCGGCTGAAGCAGGCAAGACAGAGACTGTGCAGCTGTTGGTCGATCTTGGAGCTGTTGTGACCGAGTATGACCTGTTTGGAAGAAGTCCTTTGTCGTACGCAGCTAAATCAGGCAAGACAGAGATTGTGCAGCTGTTGGTCGATTATGGAGCTGACGTGACCGAGAAGGACAAGAATGGTAGGAATCTTCTGTCGTATGCCGCCGAGTCGGGCTATTCGGGCGTCACTACGATGTTGATTAAAGAGGGATCGGCTGTAGACGAGAAGGACTCAAACGGAAGAACCGCGCTATCGTACGCCGCGCAACAAGGACACAGTGAAATAGTCTCCTCTCTGCTGAAAGCTGGCGCATCACCGAATGGAACGATTGTTTGGAATGAATCGCAGTCCGAGTGCGAGACGTCTCTCACTCTGGCTGGTCGTGCAGGACATATGAACATCGTCAAAACTCTGATTGAGGCAGGCGCAGACGTGGATGTCCGAGCTCCCGATGGCGAAACACCGCTGATATCGATATCGCGATGGGATTACACACCTGGTGTCCAATTGCTCATCGAGAAATGTCGCAGTGGCGTAAATCCGTTTGCTACCCGATCAACTGCAAGAACTCCATTGCTTCCTGGTACCTTGGAAACCATGCATGGGCTGTGCACAAAGACACATGAATTTGCAGTTATGACTACACGGGTGATGCAACGGCTGCAAGACGTCTGCTCCCAGTTGGAGCAGCAGGGTATGATTGGAGTCCAATCAGAAGCGCTGACAACGTTGATTCCCATCCTGTTCCGTTTTTGCCGACTGCTGTTTCGATGCAAAGAGCAAAAGCGACTTGTGTCTCGACTCATTTCCAGTCTTGCCATCTCAAGCGCAATCAGTGACTTTCATGAAGAGTTGGATCACTTGCGGCGCTACTACAATTGAGCCTGCAAGAGAGTGATTGGAAGGATCAGTGGCTTGACGAAACGAATACGATGCAGTCTATCTATGAAAGATGGTGGATGACGGAGCCTTGTCGACGGTCTCGACGACATACAGGACAAGGACCGTGCAGCTGTCCTGCTGGTGAATACGCTGCGAAAACAACAAGGTACTAATAAAGAAGCAGTGGACGCCATTGAAGATGTCAAAAATCGATTCCTTCGAGTGTGCGGCATGGAAGAGCCATCTGTCCCAGATTGGTTTATATCTCGTGAGGATGTGGAGTTTAACGAGTGGAATCGAACTGGAGGTGACGCTGAAATCACGACGTACGAAGGCAAGTGGCTGAAGACCAAGGTGATCGTCGCAACATCACAACAGATGGATAAAACGAGTTTCAGAAAGTTGCAGATCGCTGGTACTCACTGAGTCACCCGAACGTGCGAAAGCTCTTCGGAGCTTGCCATATTGAGTCGAAGCCTTTCTTCGTGTACGAGTATGGGAAGCGACTACTGGATGTGCTGATAGAAAAGCAGCAATCCCCTTGGAAATATCTGTATGATGCGGCGCTTGGTGTTCAATTGCTCCATCAACGCAGCATTGTCCATGGTGATCTGCGATGCTCAAACATCGTTGTCGGTTTGGATGGTGTTGCAAAAGTTGGTGGGCTGGAATATCGCATGGATCATTATTACTTCTGGTTCGATACAGAACAAGCGGGTTGGGCTTCCCCTGAACTACTTTCCGGTCAAGTCAAGTCTCTTTCGTCCGACATCTACGCGTTTGGAATGTGCATTTTGGAAGCGATTACTCTCAAGAGACCTTGGTTTCCGCTGGAATTATATGGATATTATCGAAATGTCAGACGTAGAAAACTCCCAGATCGCCCTGAAAGCTTTAGTGATGACCAGTGGGACTTGGTCACAAAGATGTGTGCATACAAGTCTGCCGATCGCATATCGATCGGGTATGTTGTGCTTCAGTTCAAGAAATTTGTTGAGACGAGAAATTATCTCGTCCTGGTCGCCCATGATACACACATTGAGGTACGTGACATATCACACTGTGAACAGCAACTGAGTTATTTTCCACCAACATTGCCTTTCTTTTTTCTTCGATATATACCAGCCATCAGAGTATGCAAGCATCGACACATTCCAGTTTCCACAGCTTGAGTTAAACACAATTCCAGTCAAGCTGCAAACGATTCGAGACCGATGTCAACAATTGCCTGAGTCCAAGTGGCTTGTCCGTGATGTGTGGCCAGCGCTAGAGTTTCTGTTCCACACCATGGTGTCACAACAAATACGGCCAACAGACACTGTTGCTGAGAAATATTGTGCTGCCTTACGCAGTTTGGACCGATACCTGCGCACTACGTTGTCTGAAAAATCGACTGCTCACGCTGCCAGAAGTCGACAAGTCGCTGAGTCCCACCACGTGATTTACGAAGAGCTGGATCGTTTGCTTGACATGGTGCATGTGAGTAAGAGCCACCCAATCCGGAGCTGGAAGCGCAGCGAAGCGAGCATTGATCAGCGGATTCTAAAGGATGCGAATTGTGTAAAAGCAAGCGCGATACCAGGAGCTGTGTCGCTGAAAATGTTCGGTTTATCAAGGACAGAACTTTGTGATGGCAGAACTGGTGACGAGCCTCAAGCTGTGCCAACGTGGTTCTTGCCTTTGCGAAAACTTCAATTCTCCTCTTCCAGCGAAATTGGACAAGGCGCGTTTGGAAAAGTGTATAAAGGTGTTTGGCTGGATACTCCGGTTGTGGTGAAGTTCATGGGGTACGAAGGCGACAGGGACACGATTTCCAACGAGCTCTTCCTTCACGAAGTACGAGTGTGGCATCGACTGAAGAAGCACCCGCACATTGTGGAGTTGTATGGTGC
Source organism: Globisporangium splendens (assembly GCA_006386115.1). Lineage (NCBI taxonomy): Eukaryota > Oomycota > Peronosporomycetes > Pythiales > Pythiaceae > Globisporangium > Globisporangium splendens. The sequence continues at coordinate 92,978 of VFIW01000138.1, forward strand.
CTGCCACGTCGACAAGCGTTATTTTGTGTGTGAATACGCTTCGAATGGGGATCTGCGAGAGTATTTGAAGCGAGCTGGAAACGACCATTTGGTTTGGGATAAACTCTACGAGATCGCGCTCGGACTTGCGTACATGCATGGGTTGAGCGTCGTGCACAACGATCTCCGATGCGACAACGTGCTCGTCGGTGGTGACGGGAAAGCCAAGCTCACAGGCTTCGGTTTGGCCTCGATTATCAACGAGGCGGAGATTGTGATCGACCCGAATCATATTCGCGAAGCGGAACGGTGGCGGAAGTCTCCGGAGTATGTTGCGAGCGGGAAAGCGTCGTTCGAGTCCGACATTTACTCACTTGGAATGTGCATTTTGGAAATGCATCTTGGACCCGATATTTTTGCAACGCTCACAGTCGATGACATTCGTGACCAAGTCAAGATCAATGTCCAATCTCTTACTGACGACCAGTGGCAACTTGTTTGGGCTATGACTTCCGCCGATCCTTTAGAAAGAGCAACCTTATCCTATGTCATCGACAGGATGTGTCAAATCAACAACGAGCGCATCACCGAGGCACAGTCAACAACAGCAAATTACAGTGGTATCCAGGACCCAATTGCATTCGCCGGAGAAACTCGAGGACAAGACGATGGCGACGTGTCCCTGCTGGATCATCTGAGTGCTCTTAAACTCGACCTTGACGATGCTCGCGACGAACATGCTTTGGATTTTACTTCGCAATGGGATAATTTCCTCGCACCAGAAGCCGTTGTAATGAATAGCTCGTCCTCATCAGCGACCAATCGAGAAGACAATGTACGTGGACCTCCAGAGATGAATCGTCCTCCAGTGTGGCTGTTTTCATGCGACGAAGTTGACCTCGACAAGGGCACGAACGAAACCATTGAACCCAGAACAACGTATATTGGAAAATGGATGAAGACAAGCGTTATGGTGACCAGCACTAATTTGAAGTGGAAAGAATTTGAACAGCGCGTGTCAAGATGGTACTCGTTCAGTCATCCTCACGTTGTTGTGCTGTACGGAGCTTTATGCATCGATAACTCGTTGCTTTTTGTGCACGAGTATTCTCCAAACCGCACCATGTCCGAATTCTCACATGACAAGAAGAATCACGAAAACAATCGTTGTTCGATTTGGAAAAAGCTCCACGAAGCATCTTTGGGTCTCCAGTATCTTCACCAACGCAACACCGTTCACGGCAATCTTCGGTTGCGGAGTTTAACGATTGGATCAGACTCCAAAGTCAAAATCGGTGGCTTCGACCAATGCCGTTCGCTGTCGGACGATTCCAATCAATATTGTTCGGAGCATGTTGGGTTTACTTGCACGCAGGCTGAGTCGTTTGCCTCAGATATATACGCTTTTGGAATATGCATCTCGGACGCCTTGACGCCAGAAAACACGGAATCGGGATATGCCAACAATTTTCAGAGCAACCGCCCTCCTGTCCGCTCTGAAAATATGCACGACGCTCATTGGTCCCTGATCGAAAAGATGTGTGACTCTGATCCGACCAAGCGTGTCAATATCGCTTACGTTGTGAACCAACTCGAGCGTTTTGCTGATGAACAATATAGCTACGGCAACAGCAGCAGCATGGTAAGAATCCGAACGTTTCGTGTTATTAGTGCACTTGTTGTTCACCTCTGACAACCTTATTTCAATACTGGACTGCAGGTTGAACGCGTCACCCTTGAAGAGTACACCATTCCTGGTCTCGAGACAACTATCCCCAAATCACTTGCTTACACCAAAAAACGATGTCTCGCAACTCCAGGGTCGCAGTGGATTACCGAGAAAAACGTATACTGGGCTTTGCAGTATATTTTTGAGCGATTTGGTGAACTCCGTGTTTGCCCTCGGGAGATCGAAGTTTTCAAGTTTGGCAAGTTACTGTCACGAATTGAGCAGTACCTGAAAACATCAAGCAGCGCGAATTCAATCGCTCATGCGAAGAGAAGCCTGACTGTAGCTGAAGTTCACCATGTGATCTACAGTCAGCTGGAATTCGTCGTGGAAATTCTGAATCAGCCAAAACCACGAGAGTTTGAAATTTGGGAACGAAGGAAAATTGATGTTGTGATGAACTTACTCCAAGACGTCCCAGCTACTCTTGTCGCAGTACCCAAGCACATTGAGCCAGTGTCGCTGACTCTGTATGACACCTCGACTCCGACTTCCCCAGCCGTCCGAAACTATTCTTGGAGTCATGAACGATGTTTGTCAGATAGTACGACTCCGCCGCCGTGGTACCTGCCTCTGATGGAAGTTGAATTCAGTCAACAAGATTACAACTGCGTTGGCGAAGGCTCGTTTGCAAAAGTGTACAGAGGAAAATGGATGGATACTCCAGTTGTCGTCAAGTTTGCTGGCTACGAAGAGGACACTGACGCCATCGTCAACAAACTTTTCTTGCACGAGGTGCACATCTTGCACCAACTGAATCATCCACACATTGTGAAACTTTATGGCGCGAACCACATCCGAAAACGCTACATGATACTGGAGTATGCTCCGTATGGACATTTGAACGACTATTTGAGGCGAGCAGAAAATCGAGGATCGACTTGGCAGAAGATTTATGAAGTTGCACTCGGTATCGAGTATCTTCATGAACTAAATATCGTCCACAACGACCTCAAGTGCAACAACATCATGATTGGAGCGGACGGGAAAGCCAAGCTGATCGATTTTGGGTTGAGTTCAATTCCGAATGCAACTGAAATAATGGTTCATGCCGATGCGATTGGAGCTGTACGGTGGAGATCTCCCGAGTACCTGCAGGGTGAAAGGCCGTCACTCGCATCCGACATTTACTCGTTTGCTATGTGCATTCTGGAAGCGGTGACGGGCGATATCCCTTGGGGATGCAACATGGTGGATGCTGTGGTCAAATTCAATGTGAAAAAAGGGAAAATCCCTGTGCGTCCAGAATCGATGACCGACAAGCAGTGGAAATTGATTGAAATGATGACAACCAGTGATCCATCCAAGCGAGTGAAGATCAGAGAAGTTGTAGAGAAGTTGGAAGAGATTATTAAGTCGTGAAATGCCTGAAGTAGGGCTGTGAGTTGTGCCGCGGAGCTGGATGGGGAGACTAGAGCAGTATTGAGAACCAATTAAATACTGACAATTTGAGTTTATTCGGTTTTGTAGCGATACCTGGTGTATCGCCTATTGTTGGTATTTAGATGCAGTCGCGTTTGAAAACTAGCTCCACAAATTTAAACGAAATTTGTGGGGGTATGTTTTCAACTACGCGCAGCATCTCGGCGAAAACGAGAAATCTGCCGAAATTTTACTTTTTGAGATATAACGAAAAAACTGAAAAAATGTCGCATTGCACAAAAACAAGCCACACAATCTTTCTCAAACTTTCACCATCGTTTTCTACGCCATTGAAAACCCCATATCCGAAAGTTTTAGAAACGAGAAGTTTTTGGTGCCGAGCTATCGCCATCCATTCAAATTTGCAATGTACTGGATTAGGATATATCGAAAGTATTGACTTCTGCTATATCGAGTACTGAGTTAGGCAATGTGAAGAGTATTGAATTAAGCTATCGAAATGTAATGTTTTAGGACATCTTGATCTCTTGATTTATGACATATATTATGTACTGAAGTAAGCCATCTTGAGTAATGGTTTAGGACATAATACGAGTTGTTTCTAGGACACACAGTGTGTTCATTTAGGATCGAACATGGATTGATTGAGGATGTTCCCAAAGCATTTGAGTCATACAAAATATCGTGTTGGTCTTGGCTACACAGTGTATTATTTATTTAAAACTGCACATTTTATTGATATAGGTTATATGAACGATTTGGAAAGATTCCTGCATTGGTTGTACACCCCGAGGGTACATTGACGGTGACAACAAATCATTTGGCCCTCGTGCATTACATGGACATTCTAATTGACTTGATAAACGATCATCCACTGTAATGGGGTGCTGTTCACAACAGTCCCCAAAACACGGCACACACGCTTGTGCCAGAGGAAGCGATTCTCACAGAGAATCTGGAGAGAAGACGACTTGAGGGCTTGAGAGAAAATTTGCAACTTAATTAAAATGCTTATGCTTCCTGTCGCTACTTACAAATGAACCCCAAGGGCTCCTACAGGTTTTATAACTAAAACCTAAACATACACAATAAAACCTATGAATCTGATATATAAAACCTTGGGTACACTGAGGTTGAACCTACGGGATCTCCTGGAAACTTGAACTTGAAGTCCCGTGGAAAATTCCCTGCAAAGTGATTGACTCGCACCACTCGCTTTAGGTGGCAGACACACGTTGGTCTCATCACCAGTGCAGTTTCCCAAGTAGGAACCATCACTCAGTACTTGATTAGTACATGGATGTCATCACTCTGTACTGATCAGTACATGTGAACAACATTCTGCACTGATCAGCACAGAGAGCGCTCGTGACGTCATGGGATGACGTCACATGTGCATGTGGGGACTGTCGTACCGTAATCCCTTTGTTATTTGTCTCTCCACAATGCACACTGAAGGTGGTGTGTGGCACACTAGATCTGGGAACAGATCCACCTTCATGTAATGGCTAGGTATAGCCCATTACACTAGGTATAGCCCATTACATCATCCCCTCCTTAAAGCCAAAAGTACCTTGCGTACTTTTGCAGGCCTTTCGGAGCAGTTCACTTTCCAATCGGCCATGAAGCGACCAAGTGACCAAGTGAACCAAGATGAAGAACGTCCTTTGCCCAAGCGGCAGAGAACGGTTCCAGAACTCTTTGACGTTACCTCCATTCTCAACCGAGATGGAGACAAGGAGTTCTACATGGAACGTTTCTTCCGTTGGTGTCGGATCAACAACCGTGATCCGAACCAACCCATCGCAGCCCAGAGAGACTCATGGCGAACGTTTGTTCGTCTTGAGAACGAGAACCAAATGGAGCGTCTTCTTCGTCGCGGCAACGCTCGTGCCCAAAGAAGAACTCCTGCTGACGACAGAGCGAATCCCAGCTCTGGTCGTCGTAGTGTCGCTCCTCGCGACGCTACAAGTGGTTCTCGTAGCTGCGGACCACGTCGGGAACATCAGACTCCATCGTCTGCCGTGGTTCCCACGTGTCCGAGCTCGGTGGATATCCACGCCACCGAACTCTGTAGAAGCGTTGAGGGCTCAACCGCTTCTTCCCACGAGTCTGTCGATCCTCATGATCAACAATCGACTCAACCACCCAGCGATGAACTCCCTGAGAGTCTATCAATGGGGGTGGGGCTGAACGCCAAAACGATTGAGCGACTCTGGAAGTGGAAGAGTGCTCATCGCGCTCAGATTGAGACACTGGAAGTTCGCGATGCGATCCTTTCGGATCGGTGCGAGTGCCTCGAGGACCAAGTGAAGGAGCAGGAGTCGCGGATCGACTCGCTGACCTTTGGTCCCGCTCAGTATCGGGCTTTGGAGTCCCGTTTCGAGCAACGGTTCGAGCAAGTCCAGGGCGAACTTGAGCGACTCCAAAAGGCTGAGAAGGCTCGTGAATTGCACCACGAACGTCTACTGCGCTCTGTGAAAGAGGCAGGGACGACTCTTGAGGTACTCCGCAAGGAGTATAACTCGCGCCTTCTCGTGCTGGAAGCTGTGAAGGAGGAGTCCTTCGATGTGCTTCAGCGCCTTTACGCCGAGAAGAATCTCCAAAGCGATGAGCTGTTTGCTCTTCGCAATCAAGTGGAGAGTCTTCAAGATCAGCTTGATCGTTTGCGGAAGATCTCGTAGGATCCGCTGATCCACTTGGAAGGTAAGGCTTTAGTCTACCCACATAAAATGTAGGGTGTAGACGCATGCGTGTAGGTATGTCTAGCGTGTAGGCATCACCATTGCATTTCACTACCTTGAACGGTCCAATGAACCTTGGCAGAAGCTTCGAGCTTCCCAGGTTGGACACTCCATGTTCAGGCAGATTTGCCGCACTAAGCAATACAAGATCATTGATCTTATATACTTGCTTGTTCTTCCTTCCGCTCTTGTCTGCTTGTTCCTTTTGCAGATCCTGAGCCTTTGCGATTGCGTCTCGAACAAACCTCACAACGGCTTGTCTCCTCACAACAAAGTCATCGACTTGCTGTTCCTCACGACTAGTGATGTCGTTGAGGGGTTTCATCGAGTCAAAGTTGGCTTTTAACTCGGCAACAGCATTCAGGTCATACGACGACTGCGGCTTATTGCCTTTAGCCGTAGTCCCTCCCCCACTTAAGGTAGAGACCTCACCCATTATGGAAGCAGGCACTCGAGGATGAATGCCATAGTTCACATAAAATGGAGAGTGACCCGTCGAGACATGCGTGGAGTTGTTCAACGCAAACTCTGCGAGAGGGAGAAACTCACTCCACTCTTTGAAAGACGTTGCGTAGCTTCGCAACACGTCTTCAAGGACACGATTCACTCGCTCTGTTTGACCGTCCGTTTCAGGATGTGCCGCTGTTGACATGGCCAACTTGGTGTCCAGAAGTCCAAACAGTGCACGCCAAAACTTGGACGTAAACCGAGTGTCACGGTCAGACACGATCTCAACGGGCAGGCCATGTAGACGGAATACGACGTCTACAAAGACCTTGGCCGTCATTTCGGCTGAGATCTTGTCCGAAACAGGCGCAAGATGGACCATCTTGCTGAATCGGTCCACAAACACAAGGATGCCATTGCGTCTGTGTTTGTCACGTGGAAGTCCGAATATGAAATCCATACTCACAGACTTCCAACTGTCCGAAGGGACAGGTAATGAACGAAGTGTGGCCTGAGTGGAACCAGAAGGTTTCACTCGTTGGCAGATCTCGCAAGTCCTCACATACTTGCTAACCCACGTGTACATGTGTGGCCAGTAGTAATCCCGGGAAAGACTGAGAAACGTTTTCTCACGTCCGAGATGGCCACCCGAAGGACTGTCATGGTACTCACACAAGAGTCGATGACGCAGACCTTCGTCGTTGGGAACAACAACCCTTGCTGTATCCCCGTCTTCAACCGCGTAGTACAACAACCCATTGTGTACTCGGAAGCGGTGAGCTCGCGACCTTGTGCGCGGCGGAAGACCTTGCAGTGCTTTGTCCGAAGGGTCCTTGAAATACTTCAACAAGTCCTGACATGTTTCGTCAGACTTGTACCCTTCGACAATGTCTTCTCGCACTGTAGTCGTTGCTTGCACCGCGATCGCTTGAATGTCTTCGCAGAGTCGACACGCTCCGTCCGTGTCTTCACTCTTGGTCTTCGGATCGTAATTCGGACGTCTTGACAGCGCATCGGCTAAGATGTTCG
>VFIW01000139.1:0-98337 GCA_006386115.1 Globisporangium splendens
AAAAAAAAAAAAAAATTAATAGTTGATTTATAAAATCTGGAGGTGAAATTATTGCACTAATTATTATAAATTTTAAAAAAAAAAATTTTCTTAAATTAATAATTGTTTTAATTTTAAAAATATTATTAAATATTATAAAAAATAATATAAAAAAATATATAAATATTGAAAAAAAATATATAAAAGATGTAAATATAAAATTAAAATAATTATTTAATTTAGGTTCAAAATATATATTAAAAAGATATTTATTAGAAAAATTAATATTTAAAAAAAAATACCAAATATTTGGAATTATTTTTATTAAAATAATAGAAATAATAAAAAAATTAAAAATTAAAAAAATTAAATAAATTTTTATTATTTTAAAATTTTCATATTTAAATAAACCTGATGAAAAAAAAAACCAACATTGTATTATACTTAATTGAAATATTATAAAAAATGATACAAAAATTGATATAAAAATATTAGTAACAAATATTTCAGTAATATTTGTAAAAATAAAATATTTTAATAAATCTTTATTTATTAATATATTAATAAATAAATATATTAATTGATTTGAAAAATAATAAGATATTATAAATAGATAAAAAAAAGTAATTAATAATATAAAAAAATTATATTTTAATTCAAATAAATGTAATTGTAAATAAGTTGTTATTTTATTGTTATTCATATTATATTTAATATAAGCCTACTTGGTGAAATTGGTAAACACGATAGATTTAAAATCTGTTCCCACTTCAGGGTTATTGGTTCAAGTCCAATAGTAGGTATTTTTATCAAAGTGGTGAAATTGGTAAACACGTTACACTTAGGATGTAAAGCTTTAGTGCATTAAGGGTTCAAGTCCCTTCTTTGATAGTTTCTATAAGAATATATTTTAAGACGAGATAGAGTAATTGGTAACTTATCAGGCTCATAATCTGGAGATGTAGGTTCGAATCCTGCTTTCGTCAAAATTAATTAAAAATTTATGATACAAATTCAAACTAAATTAAAAGTAAATGATAACAGTGGTGTCAAAATAGGACAATGTATAAAAATATATAAAAGTAAAGTTGGAAAAATAGGTGATACAATATTAATTTCAGCTAAAAAATTGCGTTTAAATCAAAAAAAAAAAATGAAAATAATTAAAGGTGATTTATTCAAAGCTTTAATTGTTCATACAACTTATCAAAAAAAAAGTACAATAGGAAATTTAATTAAATTTGATAAAAATTGTATCATAATATTAAATAATCAAAATAAACCTTTAGGTACACGTATTTTTGGTCCAATTACATCTGAATTTCGAAAACAAAAAAATTTTAAAATTTTATCATTATCTTCTAATATTTTATAAACTTTAAATTAAATATGAATAAAAATTTAAAAAATCATTATCAAAATGTTATTATATACGATCTTATAACAAAATTACATTTTAAAAATATATTTGAAATTCCAAAAATAACTAAAATTTGTTTAAATATTGGATTTAAAAATGCAAATATTGAAAAAAAAAAATTAATAAATATTATATTACTTTTAAAATTAATTACTAATCAAAAACCTATTGTAACTAAATCTAAAAAAAATAATATTTTTTTAAAAATAAAAAAAAATTCAATTATAGGATGTAAAGTTACTCTAAGAAAAAAAAATATATATATATTTTTAGAAAAACTTTTAATATTTATATTACCAAATATAAATAAAATAAATTTTAATTTAAAAAATAAAAATATATTAAATTTTCAAATTAAAAATGTATTAAATTTTTTTGAATTAAAAACAGAATTTTTAAAATTTAAAGATATACCTCCAATTGATATTTCAATACATACAAATTCAAAAAATAATAATGAATTATCTACATTATTAAATTCTTTTTTTATAATAAAAAAATAATAGCAAAAATAGCTCAATGGTAGAGTATAACCTTGCCAAGGTTAATGTTGAGGGTTCGAATCCCTTTTTTTGCTTTCATTTTTTTATAATAATTAAAAAATAAAATGGACCCAAAGGCAGTATTTGGTATTTCCATATAAATTAAATAATAAGGGAATAATTATATAAGAATTGACATTTTATTATGTGATTATAGATTAATTGGTAAATCCTTTATCTTCCAAGTAAATATTGTGGGTTCAAGTCCCACTAATCACATTTATATATGAGGAGAAATGGCTGAGTGGTTAAAAGCGGCAGACTGTAAATTTGTTGAAATATTTTCTACGTAGGTTCAAATCCTACTTTCTCCAATTATAAAAATAATAAAAATTTTATATTCTTTAAGATATATTTTAATGTAAGAATGTTTATTATTAAAATTTTTTGATTTTTTACTAATTTATATTAAATTTTTAATATAAAAATTAAATAGAGTTTGATCCTGGCTCAGAATAAATGCTATTGGTATGCTTAACACATGCAAGTTGAATGTTTAATTTTTAGACATAGCGAACGGGTGAGTAACGCGTGAATTATCTACCTTTTAATTCAGGATAATTATTTAATATAAAAATACTGAATAATTTAAATAAAGTTTTAATAACGTTAAGAGATGAGTTTGCGTAAGATTAGGTAGTTGGTAGTTTAAAAGACTACCAAGCCGACTATCTTTAGCTGGTTTGAAAGAATGATCAGCCACATTGGGACTGAGACACGGCCCAAACTTTTTTAAAGGCAGCAGTGGGGAATTTTGGACAATGAGCGAAAGCTTGATCCAGCAATACCAAGTGAGTGAAGAAGGCTAATTAGGTTGTAAAGCTCTTTCATTAAGGAGGAAAATGACAGTACTTAAAAAAGAAGTTCCGGCTAATACCCGTGCCAGCAGCCGCGGTAATACGGGAGGAGCGAGCATTATTCGGAATGATTAGGCGTAAAGGGTTTGTAGGTGGTTTTTTAAGTTGAAAAAAACAAATTAAAGCTCAACTTTATAAATTTTTTCAAAACTGAAAAACTTGAGTATAAATAGAGGATAATGGAATTTCTATTGGAGGGATAAAATATGTTGATAATAGAAGGAAGATCTAAAGCGAAGGCAATTATCTGGGTATATACTGACACTGAGAAACGAAAGCTTGGGTAGCGAACGGGATTAGAGACCCCGGTAGTCCATGCTGTAAACGATGAGTGCTCATATTTAGAATTTTTAGATATCAAGCTAACGCGTTAAGCACTCCGCCTGAAAAGTATAATCGCAAGATTGAAATTCAAAGGAATTGACGGGAGTCTACACAAGCGGTGGAGCATGTGGTTTAATTCGATAATACGCGCAGAACCTTACCAACTCTTGCAAATTAGGTTAAAAAATTAAATTTAATCTAAACAGGCGTTGCATGGCTGTCGTCAGCTCGTGTTGTGAAATGTTTGGTTAAATCCTTTAACGAGCGCAACCCCTATTATTAGTTGCTAATTTATTTAAATAAATAAAAGCACTCTAATAAAAATGTCAATGATAGGTTGAAGGAAGGTAGGGATGACGTCAAGTCTTCATGGCCCTTATGAGTTGGGCTACACACGTGCTACAATGATAATTACAATGAGAGGCAATAATGATTAAAAATTGGAGCAAATCTTTAAAGATTGTCTTAGTTCGGATTATGGGCTGCAACTCGCCCATATGAAGCTGGAATCGCTAGTAATCGCAGAACAGCATGCTGCGGTGAATATGTTACTAGACTTTGTACACACCGCCCGTCACATCAAGGAAGTTAAATATTTTTAAAATGATTTTTAGTTATTTTATTTTAATAAACAATTATTTAATTTTAATAATTTATATTTAAGATTTTATAATATATAAGTTCCTAAAAAGTATTTAGTAACTTTGATGAAGTCGTAACAAGGTAGTCGTAGGGGAACCTGTGGCTGGAAGAGCTCTTTAACATTCTTATATTAAAATATATTTAAAAGGAAAATAGTTTAATTGGTAAAATAATAGTCTCCAAAATTATTGTTGTTGGTTCAAGTCCAATTTTTCCTGTATATATATTTAAATAATTATATACATATATGTATACTTAAAATTTAATTATTTTATATTTTTTTAAAATATTTTATTTGAGTGTGTATATATATAATATACATATTTAAATTTTATTTATGAAATTAACACAAAAATTTAGTCAATATTTATTACAAATTTTACCTATTATAAATTATACTACTTATAAAAATGAATTATCTATAAATATTCCCCTTAATAAAATGGTTCCTATTTTTTTTTTTTTAAAAAATCATACAAATACACAATTTAAAGTTTTATCTGACATTTGTGTTGTAGATTATATTAGTAAAAAAAAACGTTTTGAAATTATTTATAATTTATTAAGTATTCGTTTTAATAGCCGTTTAAAGGTTAAAGTTTTAGTAAATGAATTACAGCCTGTAGATTCTATTATTAGTATTTATAAAACTTCAAATTGGCTTGAAAGAGAAGCTTGGGATATGTTTGGTATTTTTTTTATAAATCACCCCGATTTAAGAAGAATCTTAACAGATTATGGTTTTGAAGGTCATCCTTTACGTAAAGATTTTCCTTTAAGTGGTTATTTAGAAGTTTATTACAATGAACTAAAAAAAAGAGTAGTTTATCAACCTATAAATTTATCTCAACAATATAGATTATTTGAATTTAATAGTCCTTGGGATAAAAAAATACATTAATTTAATATTATTAAATAAATATTATATTTGTTATCAGGTTAAATTTCTATTTCATTATATGAGATGGAATAAAAAATCTTTATTTGCAGTTATTAATAATCATTTAATTGATTATCCTACACCTATAAATTTAAATTATTTTTATAGTTTTGGTTTTTTAGCTGGTATTATGTTAGTAATACAAATATTAACAGGTATCTTTTTAGCTATGCATTATACACCACATATAGATTTAGCTTTTAATAGTGTAGAACATATTATGAGAGATGTTAACAATGGTTGGTTAATAAGATATATTCACGCTAACGGTGCTTCATTTTTCTTTATTGTTGTTTATGTACATATTTTTAGAGGTTTATATTATGGTTCTTATATAACACCTAGAGAATATTTATGGTGTTCTGGTGTTATTATTTTTATTTTAATGATGGCAACCGCTTTCATGGGTTATGTGTTACCTTGGGGTCAAATGAGTTTTTGGGGTGCTACTGTTATTACTAATTTATTTTCTGCTGTACCTTTAGTAGGTAAAGATATTGTAGATTGGTTATGGGGTGGTTTTGCTGTGGATAATCCAACATTAAATCGTTTTTTTAGTTTACATTTTACAATGCCTTTTGTAATTGTAGGTGCTGTATTAATTCATTTAATTTTATTACATGAAGTAGGTTCAAACAATCCTTTAGGTTTAACGTTAAAAACTGAAAATGTTCCTTTTTATCCATATTTTTACACAAAAGATTTATTTACTTTAATGGTATTATTATTTGTATTCTTTATATTTGTTTTTTATTATCCAAATGCTTTAGGACACCCAGATAATTATATTGAAGCAAATCCTATGAAAACACCTTTACATATTGTACCTGAATGGTATTTTTTACCTTTTTATGCTATTTTAAGATCTATTCCTAATAAAATAGGAGGGGTTATTGGTATGTTTGGTTCATTAATAGTAATGTTAACTATACCTTTTACTAATTCATCTGAAATAAGAAGTACAGCTTTTAGACCTATATTTAAAGTATGTTACTGGTTATTAGTTGTAGCATTTTTTTTATTAGGTTGGGTAGGTCAAATGCCTGTTGAATATCCTTATACAGAAATAGGTGTTGTTAGTATGATATATTATTTTTTTTTCTTTATAGTGATTATACCTTTTGTAGGTAAAATTGAATCATTTTTAATACGTTATAAAAAAAAATAATAAATAATATTTTTATATTTTAAATTAAATATAAAAATATAAGTATTATTATATAATATAATAATTAAAAAAATAAATAAAATTATTTAATTAATTATAAAAATAAATTGTATTTAATTTATTTTGATATTTTAATCCCATTCAAGAGCATCACTACACCAAATATAAACAAAACCTATAATTAATTCAACTAAAAACTCTATCATAGTCCAAAAACCTAATGAAAAATTAGAATTTAAAGTTAAAACCCAAGGAAAAACAAACACAGCTTCTAAATCAAAAATAATAAAAAGAATTGCTACTAAATAAAATTTTACATCAAAAACTTTTCTAGCATCATCATAAGGATTAAATCCACATTCATAAGCTGTTAATTTTTCTAAATCATCTTTTTGTTTAATTAATATAAAAGATAAATTAAAAATTAAAATTGATAAAAATAAACTGAATAGTAAAAATATAAAAATATTAGAATAATTTAATAACATAGATTTTAAAAATAAAATATTATATTAAGCGGAAAAAACGGGACTCGAACCCGCGACTTATAGCGTGACAAGCTACCACTCTAACCAACTGAGCTACTTTTCCTCTTATATAATATAATTAATGTAAATTTAAAGCATCATTAATATACATACAAGTTAAAATAGTAAAAACATAAGCTTGTATTATTGCAACACCTAATTCTAAACCTACTAATAATACCAATAAAATTAAAGGAATAAAATGAGCCATAAAAATAAAACTATTTACATTTAACATAGCCCAAGCAAAACCTGCAATTACTTTTAATAAAGTATGTCCAGCCATCATGTTAGCAAACAATCGCACAGGTAAACTTATAACACGAAAAATATAAGAAACTAATTCAATAGGTACTAATAATGGTACTAAAAAAATACTTGCACCACTTGGTAATAATAAATTTAAAAAATTTAATTTATGTTTTTTAATTCCTATTAAATTAAAACCAATATAAAGTGTTAATGCTAATGTAAAAGTTATAATTAAATGACTAGTTACAGTAAAACTATAAGGTATCATTCCTATTAAATTACATAATAAAATAAAAAAAAATATAACAAAAATTAAAGAAACAAAATGTTTTCCTTCTTTACCTATATTTGCATATGATAACTCAATAGTTGTGTTAAAAATTGTTTCAAAAATTTGTTGAAAACGTGTTGGTATAAATTTATTTTTTATACTAATATATATATATATATATAATAAACCTATTACTAATATTAAAGAAGCATTAGTAAATACAAAAGGTATTTGAAAAATAGGTAAAATTTCAAATTGTTCTAATGGACTCATTATAAACATAAATTAATTTCCACCCCACCAATAAACTGCAACAAATAAGAATAACCAAACTACATCTACAAAATGCCAATACCAAGCTGCAGCTTCAAAACCGAAATGATGTTGTTTTGTAAAGTGGTGATTTATTAATCTTATTGTACTTACTATTATAAAAATAGTACCAATGATTACATGTAAACCATGAAACCCTGTTAATAAAAAAAAAGTAGTACCATAAATACTATCTGATATAGAAAAAGTACTTTCTACATATTCAAAACCTTGAATAAATGTAAAAAGTACAGCTAAAGAAATAGTTATTATTAAACTTAAAATTGCATTTTTTCTATCACCATATACTATAGCATGATGTGCCCAAGTAATTGTCGCTCCTGAAGATAATAATATAATAGTATTTAATAAAGGAACACCCCAAGCATTTATAGTTTCAATACCTAATGGAGGCCATAAAGAACCTATTTCAGGTGTTGGTGCTAAAGCTGAATGAAAAAAAGCCCAAAAAAAGCTTATAAAAAATAATAATTCGCTGAAAATAAATAAAAGCATACCATTTCTTAAACCTAACTGTACTTGTTTAGTATGTTGACCTTCATAAACAGCTTCTCTAACTATATCGCGTAACCATGTATAAAAAACTAAAATTATAATTGAAAAACCTGTAAAAGTTAAAAATTTACCACCAGTATAACCATGAAAATACATTGCTGTACCAAAAGTAAAAAAAAAACAACCAAAAGAAACAATAAAAGGCCAAGGGCTTGGATCAACTAAGTGATATGGATGTTTGTGTACATTTTTAGAATTTTTTGTAATTTTTTTTAAAAAAGATAAATCATTTTGAAATTTATCTATTTTACTAGAATCTGCAGTAGTTTCTATTTTTAAATTTTTTTTATTTATATAATAATAATTTTTCATAAGAATTTTTTAAAATAAATAAAATAAAAATAATAATTTAAATTATTTTTAATTTAATAATTAATTATTTAATCATAAATAATATTACTTAAATAATGTTATTATTTACATTTAAAAAAAAAACACTGACCCAAAAAGTATCGATATATAATTAAAATATTTTAAAAAAATTAAAATATTTTAAAATTAAAAACGAATATTAAATTTTAATTTTTTAATATCTTTATAATATTGTTTTTTAGTATTAATTGTTTTACTTTTATTTTTTGAAGTTTGAATTATTTCATTAACAATATTTTTTAAATTTGAATTTAGAAGTAACCAACTTATTGATTTTTTAATTTGTTTATTTTCATTTAAAAACATTAAAAAATATGCATCTTTTTTTTTTTTTTTTTTTTTTTTTTATTAGGTATACTAATAGCTTTTAATTTTGGTAATAAATTTTTAATAGATTTTATTAAAATAAAATTAGGTTTTTGTTTTGTAATTTTTTTTAAATTAATTAAAATATTTTTAAATATATTTTCAGAATTAGTTTTTTTACCTTTTCTTAATAACATATTTATAAATATTTTTTTTATTCTATACTCTTCGTAATTTAGTTCCATATTTTGATCTCGATGTTTTTCTTTTTAAAATACCTAATAAATCATATTTACCACGAACAACATGATATTTTACTCCAGGTAAATCTTGCACCCTACCACCACGTACTAAAATAATTGAATGTTCTTGTAATGTATGACCTATACCAGGTATATAAGTAATAACTGTATATTTACTTGTTAATCTAACTTTAGCTACTTTTCTTAAAGCTGAATTAGGTTTTTTAGGTGTTTTAGTATATACTTTTAAACAAATACCTTTTCTTTGTGGACATCTTTTTAATGCAGGGCTTTTATTTATTTTTATTTTTTTTATACGTTTTTGTTTTTGTAAAAATAATTGATTAATTGTTGACATATTTATTTAAAATTTTTGAATAATAACGGATTCGAACCGCTAACATTTTCGGTGTAAACGAAATACTCTACCAATTGAGCTAATTATTCTTTGGGCCTAAGTAGATTTGAACTACTGACTTTACACTTATCAGGCGTATACTCTAACCAACTGAGTTATAGGCCCTTTTGAAGTAAAAGGATTCGAACCTTTGATTATCCGCACCAAAAACGGAGGCCTTACCACTTGGCTATACTTCAAAAATAATAAAAATTATCTAAATATGCTTAGAAAGACTCGAACTTTCATTTTATAGATCCGCAATCTAACGCTTTATCCATTAAGCTATAAGCATGTTTTTTTATTTTGTTTTAGAACTTTAAAATTTATTATAAAATTTTCAGTTAAAATTTTTTTAACAACTATCATGAAATTAAATAATTCAATAATATTTGAAAATTTTACATCTATTTTTTGAATGTAATTTTTATAAATAAAATGTTCACGTGATTTTTTATTAACATGAGGTGATTTTAATAAAGTAAAAATTTTATTTTTATTTTTTATTTTAAATATTCCTTTTATTTGAATATTTTTAAATTTATTTAATTTTTTTAATTTTAATAAATTTTTTTTAATTTTATTTATTTTTTGTACTGATTTAAAAGTTATTCTTAAAATATACATAGTTATTAAATTTTTTGTCTGGAGGTGGATTTGAACCACCGACACAAAGATTTTCAGTCTTTTACTCTAACCAACTGAGCTATCCAGACAAATATTATATTAATAAATATAAATAAATTTTATTTAAATTTACTAATAAAATATTTGGAAAAACAAATAAAAGTACAATAAATTGAGTATTGATTAATAAAATAATACTTTGTATTTTATTTATTTTAGATATAAAAATTTTTCTTACAATTTTTTCAAAATAAATTATTTTTACTATTTTTAAATAATAAAATGAACTTATAATACTTATTATTACTGCAAAAAATACTATACTAAAATAATTATTTTTAATGGCTGAAAAAAATATAAAAAATTTAGAAAAAAACCCAGCTAAAGGTGGAATACCCGCTAATGAAAAAATATTTAAAATAATAATAACAGCTATTAATTTATTAATAGTAAAAATATTAGATAAATCTGTTAAATATTTAATTGGTTTATGATTAACATTTAAAGATAAATAAGAAGTCCATAAATTTATACTCATTATAATATAAATTATTATATATAATAAAATATATGGAATATTATTTAACATATTTGAAGTAAACCCTATAAGAATAAAACCTACATGACTTATTGAACTATAAGCTAATAATCTCTTAATTTTTTTTTGTTGCAATGCTGCTAATGAACCTATTGACATAGATAATAAAGCAGTTATATAAAAAAAAGTTTCAAAAAAAAAAGAAATATGGTAAAAAACATCAAAAAAAAAACGTATTAAAACACCAATAAAAGCTATTTTAGGTACAATAGCAAAAAAACTTGTTATATTATTAGGTGCACCTTCGTAAACATCAGGCAACCAAAAATGAAAAGGAGCTGCTCCTATTTTAAATAATATACCTATTACAACAAAAATTAATCCATATAAAATACCTAATAATAAATTAATATTTTCAATATAATTAACATTAGATAATAATAAAAAAATATTATTAAAATTTAATGAACCAGTAATAATGTATAAAATAGAAGAACCAAATAAAATAAAACCTGAAGCAATAGAACCTAAAATAAAATATTTTAATGCGCCCTCAATTGATAATATTGATTTTTTTTGAGATGCAGTTAAAATATAAAAACTTAAACTTTGTAATTCAATAGCTAAATATAAAGTAATAAAATGGTTAGAAGAAACTAAAACCATTAAACCTAATAAAGATATTAACATTAATATATTTATTTCATATGCATTAATTTTTTGTTGAATAATATATTTTTGTTGAATTGAAAAACAAATAATAGTACAAATTATTAAAATTATTTTAACAAATTGAGTAAAGTTATTTATTATTAATACACCATTCATTGTATTATTTGATATATTATAAATATTTGAAGTTAATATTAAAAGAATTAGTAATAAGTATATTATTATAGTATTTAAATTTTTAATTATCAAAATTTTTTGATTATTTTGATTATTTTTATAAAATACTCCAAATAATAATAAAATTAATAAAATAGTTGTTAAAAAAAATTCTGGAATTAGTATTTCAAAATTATTATTAAAAATTTCTTGTAAAATCATAAATTGTAAAAAAATAAATAAATATTATAAAAATATTTATCTACTATATATGCTATATAATTATAAATAAATAATATTATAAAATGAAATAAATATTTAATTTATTTATAATTTATTTTAAGTTTTGTTTTAAATATATATTATAAAATAAAAAAATTATAACTAAAAAAATGGCTTTTAAGAAAATTAAAAATTTCTCAATAAATTTTGGTCCACAACATCCAGCTGCTCATGGTGTTTTGAGACTTATTTTAGAATTAAATGGTGAAGTAGTTAAAAAAGCAGATCCGCATATAGGTCTGTTACACAGAGGTACTGAAAAATTAATTGAATATAAAAATTATTTACAAGCGTTACCTTATTTTGATAGATTAGATTATGTATCTATGATGTGTCAAGAACATGCTTATGTTTTAGCAGTTGAAAAATTATTAAATTGTGGTATACCTTTAAGAGCTCAATATATTAGAGTTTTATTTTCAGAAATAACACGTATTTTAAATCATATTTTAGCTGTTGTTTGTCATGCATTAGATGTTGGAGCTATGACCCCTTTATTTTGGGGTTTTGAAGAACGTGAAAAACTTTTAGAATTTTATGAAAGGGTTTCAGGGGCTAGAATGCATGCAAGTTATTTTAGACCAGGAGGTGTTCATCAAGATTTACCTAAAGGTTTATTAAATGATATTTATATATTTTGTAATCAATTTAATACTAGATTAGATGAAATTGAAGAATTATTAACTAATAATCGTATATGGAAACAAAGATTGGTAGATATAGGCGTTATAAATGCTAAAGATGCTTTAGATTGGGGTTTTAGTGGTGTTATGCTTAGAGGTTCAGGTATTTCTTGGGATTTACGTAAAACACAACCCTATGAAGTTTATGATAAATTAGATTTTGATATACCTATAGGTACTAATGGTGATTGTTATGATCGTTATTTAATTCGTATAGAAGAAATGAGACAATCTGTTAGAATTATTTTACAAGTTTTAAATGAAATTCCGGAAGGTCCTATAAAATTAGATGATAAAAAAATAACAAATCCAAATAGAGTTCAAATAAAAAATTCTATGGAATCTTTAATACATCATTTTAAGTATTATTCAGAAAATATCACAGTAAATAGTGGTGAAACTTATACAGTAATTGAAGCTCCTAAAGGTGAATATGGTGTATTTTTAGTATCTGATGGTACAAATAAACCTTATAGATGTAAAATTAGATCACCAGGTTTTGCACATTTACAAGCTTTAGATTTTATGGTTAAAAATCATATGATTGCTGATGTTGTAACTATTATAGGTACACAAGATATTGTTTTTGGAGAAATCGATAGATAATTTATGAAAAATAAATATTTTAAAAAATATAAATTAAATCAATTACAAAACATAAAACAAACTTATAAATATATTTACATATTTCGTTATAATGATTTAACAATTAATGAAACTGTATCTATTAAAAAAAAATTAAAAGAATTAAATTATAAATCTTTAATATTAAATCAAAATTTAACTAAAACTAATAATATCTTTAAAATGGATATTAAAGGACAAGGTTCAGTTTTGATAATTTATGGTAATAAAGATTTAGATTTGATAAAAAATATTTTAATTTTTAAAAAAATTGAATTAATTTATTTAATAATTAAAAATAATATTTATTCAAATTTAAAAATTAAAAAAATAATATCTAATACAAATAATATACCTTTAAATGTATTATTAATTAAACCTTTTTTAAATTTTTTATATTATTTAAGAAAAATTTAAAAAAGGCGAATATAACTTAAAGGTAGAGTGTTAGATTGTGGGTCTAAATGTTATGGGTTCAAGTCCCATTATTCGCCCTTTC
The DNA here is from genome assembly GCA_006386115.1 of Globisporangium splendens. Lineage (NCBI taxonomy): Eukaryota > Oomycota > Peronosporomycetes > Pythiales > Pythiaceae > Globisporangium > Globisporangium splendens. Next base: position 13,209 of record VFIW01000139.1, read on the forward strand.
ATTCTTATAAGATTTTATAAATTCTATGTTTAATAAATCTATGTTAATAATTTTACTTATTTTACCAATAACAACAATTACAATATTGTCTTTTTTAAAAAATGAAAAATTAATTAAAAATTTTAGTATTTTTATGTCATTTTTTATTTTTATAATATCTTTACCTCTTTGGATATTATTTGATAAATCTACTTCTAATTTTCAATATGTATTTAAAATAGATTGGATTAGTCAATTTAATATAAATTTTTATTTAGGTATTGATGGTATTTCACTTTTTTTTATAATCTTAACAACATTTTTAATACCTATATGTATGTTAATAAGTTACGAAGTTATTACTAAAAATGTAAAAGAATATTTTATTTTATTTTTTATTTTAGAATTTTGTTTAATTATTTCATTTAGTGTATTAGATTTACTTATTTTTTATATTTTTTTTGAAAGTGTATTAATACCTATGTTTTTAATCATAGGTATTTGGGGATCAAGAGAACGTAAAATTAAAGCATCTTATTTATTTTTTATGTATACTTTAGCAGGATCATTATTTATGTTTGTTGCAATTATACATTTATTTTTAACTGTAGGTACAACCGATTATCAAATATTATATTATAGTAATTTTAAATTTTCTTATGAAAAATTATATTGGTTAGCTTTTTTTTTATCTTTTGCTGTTAAAGTTCCTATGTTACCTTTTCATGTTTGGTTACCCGAAGCACACGTTGAAGCTCCTACAGCAGGATCTGTTATTTTAGCAGGTATTTTATTAAAATTAGGTTCATACGGGATGGTTCGATTTTTAATACCTTTATTTCCTAAAGCAACTATATATTTTACACCTTATGTATTGGTTATTTGTTTAATTTCAGTAATTTATGCATCTTTAACTGCAATAAGACAAACTGATTTAAAACGTATAATTGCTTATGCTTCTGTAGCTCATATGAATTTTATTGTTTTAGGTATTTTTTCATTAACTATTCAAGGTTTAGAAGGTAGTATTATTCAAATGATTAGTCATGGTTTAATTTCAAGTGGATTATTCTTTTCTATAGGTTGTTTATATGATAGATATCATACACGTTTTATTAATTATTATGGCGGTCTAGCGCATACTATGCCTCTATTTTGTATAGCTTTATTTATTTATGTATTAGCTAATATGTCTATTCCAGGTTCAAGTAGTTTTGTTGGAGAATTATTAATATTAACTGGAGTTTTTGAAGATAATACTACTACAGCCATCTTTGCTACTATTGGTATGTTTTTAGGTGGTGTTTATTCATTATTATTTTATAATAGAATATGTTATGGTAATATACAAAATGTATATTTAAGAATTTACTATGATTTAACTTATCGTGAATTTTTAATACATTTAATATTAATTATAAATATTTTTTTATTAGGTCTATATCCTAGAATTTTTGAAAGTTGTATGCATGAAAGTGTATCAAAAATTTTAATTCATGTAGATTTTTCATTTTTTTATTAAAAATAAAGAAATTTATTTTTAATAAAAAGCCCTTTTAGTCTAGTGGTTAGGACATTGCCTTTTCACGGCGGAAACACGAGTTCAATTCTCGTAAAGGGTATTTAAAAATATAATAATTATTTTATAATTATTATATAACGAATTATTAAGTAATTATTATAATTTTTAATAATTTAAATATGATAATTTAATAACCAAATGGCTATTGAATTATCATATATACTTGAATCAAATATTAAAAAATATAAAGATGAAAAAAGTTTACAAGAAACAGGTATTGTTCTTTCTATGAGTGATGGTATTGCTAGATGTTACGGTTTAACTAAGATTCAAGCTGGTGAAATGGTTGAATTTAACAATGGTAATATTAAAGGTATGGCTTTAAACTTAGAACCTGATGTTGTGGGTGTTGTTGTTTTTAGTAATGATAGAGAAATTCAAGAAGGTAATTTTGTTAGAAGAACAGGATCTATTGTAAGTGTACCAGTTGGTGTTGAATTACTAGGTCGTGTAGTTGATGCTTTAGGTCAACCTATTGATGGTAAAGGTCAAATTATTACTAACCAAATTAGTAGAGTAGAAATCAAAGCTCCAGGTATTATGCCTAGACAAAGTGTTAATGAACCAGTACAAACAGGTTTAAAAGCTGTTGATAGTTTAATTCCTATTGGTAGAGGTCAAAGGGAATTAATTATCGGTGATAGACAAACAGGTAAAACTTCTATTGCTATTGATACAATTATTAATCAAAGAGAACCTCATTTAAAAAAAGATGTAAATAATCAATTATATTGTATATATGTAGGAGTAGGTCAAAAAAGATCAACTATTGCTGAATTAACTAAAACTTTAGAAGAAAAAAATGCAATGTTCTTTTCTATTATTGTAGCAGCTACTGCTTCAGATTCAGCTCCTTTACAATTTTTAGCTCCTTATACTGGTTGTGCTTTAGGTGAATATTTTAGAGATAACGGAAAACATGCTGTAATATTTTATGATGATTTATCTAAACAAGCAGTTGCTTATAGACAAATGTCTTTATTATTAAGAAGACCTCCAGGTAGAGAAGCTTATCCAGGTGATGTATTTTATTTACACTCTAGATTATTAGAAAGAGCTGCTAAAATGAATAAAAAAATTGGTGGAGGTTCTTTAACTGCATTACCTATTATTGAAACACAAGCTGGTGACGTTTCTGCATATATTCCTACAAACGTTATTTCTATTACTGATGGTCAAATATTTTTAGAAACAGAATTATTTAATCAAGGTCAAAGACCTGCAATTAGTGTTGGTTTATCTGTAAGCCGTGTAGGTTCTTCAGCTCAAATTAAAGCTATGAAACAAATTGCTGGTACTATGAAATTAGAATTAGCTCAATTTAGAGAAGTTCAAGCTTTTGCTCAATTTGGTTCTGATTTAGATGCAACTACTCAACAACAATTACATAGAGGAGTTAGATTAACTGAAATGTTAAAACAAGGTTTAAACATTCCTTTAGCTGTTGAAGATCAAGTTGTTATAATTTATTTAGGTGTTAGAGGTTTCTTAGATAAAATTGCTGTTGATAAAATAGCTATTTTTGAAAATAATTGGTTAAATTTTATTAAAAATAATCATTCTGATATTTTAAATGAAATTTTAACTAAAAAAGAATTATCTAAAGAATTAAATCAAAAATTAAATACTTTAGCTGATGATTTTACTAAAAATTTTTTAGCTAAAATTTAAAATTAAAATTTTTAAATAATTAATTATTTAAAAATTAATGTATTGATATATATATTTAAATAATTTTAAATAAATTAAAAAAATATTAAAATATTTTATTTTAGTATAATAATTTTAATAAAATTATTTATTAAAAATATATTTATTTTTGTTTATATTAAAAATTAAAATTAAATTTAAATAATATTATGTTATCAAATTATATAAATAATCAAATTACTTTTTTAGATATGCCTGAACCTTGGCAATTAGGTTTTCAAGATCCTGCAACACCTGTTATGGAAGGTATTATTAACTTTCATCATGATTTAATGTTTTTTTTAATTGTTGTAACTGTTTTTGTTTGTTGGATGTTATTTAGAGTTATCACTCTTTTTGATGAAAAAAAAAATAAAGTACCTTCAACTATTGTACACGGTGCTACTATTGAAATTATTTGGACTACCATACCAGCTTTAATTTTATTAACAGTAGCTATTCCATCATTTGCTTTATTATATTCGATGGATGAAGTAATTGATCCTATTATTACTTTAAAAGTAATTGGTAGTCAATGGTATTGGAGTTATGAATATTCAGATAATTTAGAATTTTCAGATGAACCTTTAATTTTTGATAGTTATATGGTACAAGAAAATGACTTAGAAATTGGTCAATTTAGACTTTTAGAAGTAGATAATCGTGTAATTGTTCCTACTAATAGTCATATTAGAGTATTAATTACAGCATCTGATGTTTTACATTCATGGGCTATACCATCATTAGGTGTTAAATTAGATGCTTGTCCGGGTCGTTTAAATCAAACTTCTATGTTTATTAAAAGAGAAGGTGTATTTTATGGTCAATGTAGTGAAATTTGTGGAGTAAATCATGGATTTATGCCTATAGTTGTTGAAGCAGTTTCATTAGAAGATTATTTAACTTGGTTAAAAAATAAAATTAATTTTGATTTTAATGCATAATTAAAAAATTTTATGTTTTTTAAAGTGACAGGTACATTAATTATAATATTGTTATTATTTTCAGATATTAAAAATATTAAAAATAAAATTAAACAATATTTTAATAAATAATATATAAAAAGACCATTGCTCTTTTTTAATTTATCTTAATAAAATAGTAATTTTTAATTTAAAAAACGTTTAAATATTTAAAAATGAATTTTCAAAATATAAGTAATTGGTCAACTAGATGGCTTTTTTCAACAAATCATAAAGACATAGGTACTTTATATTTAATTTTTGGTGCTTTTTCAGGTGTAGTTGGTACTACATTATCTGTTTTAATTAGAATGGAATTAGCACAACCTGGTAATCAAATTTTTATGGGTAATCATCATTTATATAATGTTGTTGTTACTGCACATGCATTTATTATGATTTTTTTTATGGTTATGCCTGTTTTAATTGGTGGTTTTGGTAATTGGTTTGTACCTTTAATGATTGGTGCTCCAGATATGGCTTTTCCTCGTATGAATAATATTAGTTTTTGGTTATTACCACCATCTTTATTATTATTAGTATCTTCTGCTATAGTTGAAGCAGGTGCCGGTACAGGTTGGACAGTATATCCACCATTATCAAGTGTACAAGCGCATTCAGGTCCTTCAGTAGATTTAGCTATATTTAGTTTACATTTATCTGGTATTTCATCATTATTAGGTGCTATTAATTTTTTATCTACTATTTATAATATGAGAGCTCCAGGTTTAAGTTTTCATAGATTACCTTTATTTGTTTGGGCTATATTTATTACAGCTTTTTTATTATTATTAACTTTACCTGTATTAGCAGGTGCTATTACTATGTTATTAACTGATAGAAATTTAAATACATCTTTTTATGATCCTTCTGGAGGAGGTGATCCTGTATTATATCAACATTTATTTTGGTTTTTTGGCCATCCAGAAGTTTATGTATTAATTTTACCAGCTTTTGGTATTATTAGTCATGTTACTGCTACTTTTTCTAAAAAAAATGTTTTTGGTTATTTAGGTATGGTTTATGCTATGTTATCTATTGGTTTATTAGGTTCTATTGTATGGGCTCATCATATGTTTACAGTTGGTTTAGATGTGGATACTAGAGCGTATTTCTCAGCAGCTACTATGATTATTGCAGTACCTACTGGTATTAAAATTTTTAGTTGGTTAGCTACTATGTGGGGAGGTTCTTTAAAATTTGAAACTCCAATGTTATTTACTTTAGGTTTTTTAATGTTATTCGTTATTGGTGGAGTAACTGGTGTTATTATGGCTACTTCTGGTTTAGATATAGCTATTCATGATACTTACTATATTGTAGCGCATTTTCATTATGTATTATCTATGGGTGCTGTTTTTGGTATTTTTGCTGGGTTTTATTATTGGATAGGTAAAATTAGTGGACGTCAATATCCTGAAATTTTAGGTCAAATACATTTTTGGTTATTTTTTATTGGTGTTAATTTAACTTTTTTCCCAATGCATTTTTTAGGTTTAGCTGGAATGCCTAGAAGAATTCCAGATTTTCCAGATGCTTATAGTGGTTGGAATGCTGTATGTTCATTTGGTTCTTATATTTCATTTTTTTCAGCTATTTTATTTTTTTATATTGTATATGTAACTTTAATACATGGTAAAAAAATATCAAAATAAATTAAATACAATTTATTTTTATAATTAATTAAATAATTTTATTTATTTTTTTAATTATTATATTATATAATAATACTTATATTTTTATATTTAATTTAAAATATAAAAATATTATTTATTATTTTTTTTTATAACGTATTAAAAATGATTCAATTTTACCTACAAAAGGTATAATCACTATAAAGAAAAAAAAATAATATATCATACTAACAACACCTATTTCTGTATAAGGATATTCAACAGGCATTTGACCTACCCAACCTAATAAAAAAAATGCTACAACTAATAACCAGTAACATACTTTAAATATAGGTCTAAAAGCTGTACTTCTTATTTCAGATGAATTAGTAAAAGGTATAGTTAACATTACTATTAATGAACCAAACATACCAATAACCCCTCCTATTTTATTAGGAATAGATCTTAAAATAGCATAAAAAGGTAAAAAATACCATTCAGGTACAATATGTAAAGGTGTTTTCATAGGATTTGCTTCAATATAATTATCTGGGTGTCCTAAAGCATTTGGATAATAAAAAACAAATATAAAGAATACAAATAATAATACCATTAAAGTAAATAAATCTTTTGTGTAAAAATATGGATAAAAAGGAACATTTTCAGTTTTTAACGTTAAACCTAAAGGATTGTTTGAACCTACTTCATGTAATAAAATTAAATGAATTAATACAGCACCTACAATTACAAAAGGCATTGTAAAATGTAAACTAAAAAAACGATTTAATGTTGGATTATCCACAGCAAAACCACCCCATAACCAATCTACAATATCTTTACCTACTAAAGGTACAGCAGAAAATAAATTAGTAATAACAGTAGCACCCCAAAAACTCATTTGACCCCAAGGTAACACATAACCCATGAAAGCGGTTGCCATCATTAAAATAAAAATAATAACACCAGAACACCATAAATATTCTCTAGGTGTTATATAAGAACCATAATATAAACCTCTAAAAATATGTACATAAACAACAATAAAGAAAAATGAAGCACCGTTAGCGTGAATATATCTTATTAACCAACCATTGTTAACATCTCTCATAATATGTTCTACACTATTAAAAGCTAAATCTATATGTGGTGTATAATGCATAGCTAAAAAGATACCTGTTAATATTTGTATTACTAACATAATACCAGCTAAAAAACCAAAACTATAAAAATAATTTAAATTTATAGGTGTAGGATAATCAATTAAATGATTATTAATAACTGCAAATAAAGATTTTTTATTCCATCTCATATAATGAAATAGAAATTTAACCTGATAACAAATATAATATTTATTTAATAATATTAAATTAATGTATTTTTTTATCCCAAGGACTATTAAATTCAAATAATCTATATTGTTGAGATAAATTTATAGGTTGATAAACTACTCTTTTTTTTAGTTCATTGTAATAAACTTCTAAATAACCACTTAAAGGAAAATCTTTACGTAAAGGATGACCTTCAAAACCATAATCTGTTAAGATTCTTCTTAAATCGGGGTGATTTATAAAAAAAATACCAAACATATCCCAAGCTTCTCTTTCAAGCCAATTTGAAGTTTTATAAATACTAATAATAGAATCTACAGGCTGTAATTCATTTACTAAAACTTTAACCTTTAAACGGCTATTAAAACGAATACTTAATAAATTATAAATAATTTCAAAACGTTTTTTTTTACTAATATAATCTACAACACAAATGTCAGATAAAACTTTAAATTGTGTATTTGTATGATTTTTTAAAAAAAAAAAAATAGGAACCATTTTATTAAGGGGAATATTTATAGATAATTCATTTTTATAAGTAGTATAATTTATAATAGGTAAAATTTGTAATAAATATTGACTAAATTTTTGTGTTAATTTCATAAATAAAATTTAAATATGTATATTATATATATACACACTCAAATAAAATATTTTAAAAAAATATAAAATAATTAAATTTTAAGTATACATATATGTATATAATTATTTAAATATATATACAGGAAAAATTGGACTTGAACCAACAACAATAATTTTGGAGACTATTATTTTACCAATTAAACTATTTTCCTTTTAAATATATTTTAATATAAGAATGTTAAAGAGCTCTTCCAGCCACAGGTTCCCCTACGACTACCTTGTTACGACTTCATCAAAGTTACTAAATACTTTTTAGGAACTTATATATTATAAAATCTTAAATATAAATTATTAAAATTAAATAATTGTTTATTAAAATAAAATAACTAAAAATCATTTTAAAAATATTTAACTTCCTTGATGTGACGGGCGGTGTGTACAAAGTCTAGTAACATATTCACCGCAGCATGCTGTTCTGCGATTACTAGCGATTCCAGCTTCATATGGGCGAGTTGCAGCCCATAATCCGAACTAAGACAATCTTTAAAGATTTGCTCCAATTTTTAATCATTATTGCCTCTCATTGTAATTATCATTGTAGCACGTGTGTAGCCCAACTCATAAGGGCCATGAAGACTTGACGTCATCCCTACCTTCCTTCAACCTATCATTGACATTTTTATTAGAGTGCTTTTATTTATTTAAATAAATTAGCAACTAATAATAGGGGTTGCGCTCGTTAAAGGATTTAACCAAACATTTCACAACACGAGCTGACGACAGCCATGCAACGCCTGTTTAGATTAAATTTAATTTTTTAACCTAATTTGCAAGAGTTGGTAAGGTTCTGCGCGTATTATCGAATTAAACCACATGCTCCACCGCTTGTGTAGACTCCCGTCAATTCCTTTGAATTTCAATCTTGCGATTATACTTTTCAGGCGGAGTGCTTAACGCGTTAGCTTGATATCTAAAAATTCTAAATATGAGCACTCATCGTTTACAGCATGGACTACCGGGGTCTCTAATCCCGTTCGCTACCCAAGCTTTCGTTTCTCAGTGTCAGTATATACCCAGATAATTGCCTTCGCTTTAGATCTTCCTTCTATTATCAACATATTTTATCCCTCCAATAGAAATTCCATTATCCTCTATTTATACTCAAGTTTTTCAGTTTTGAAAAAATTTATAAAGTTGAGCTTTAATTTGTTTTTTTCAACTTAAAAAACCACCTACAAACCCTTTACGCCTAATCATTCCGAATAATGCTCGCTCCTCCCGTATTACCGCGGCTGCTGGCACGGGTATTAGCCGGAACTTCTTTTTTAAGTACTGTCATTTTCCTCCTTAATGAAAGAGCTTTACAACCTAATTAGCCTTCTTCACTCACTTGGTATTGCTGGATCAAGCTTTCGCTCATTGTCCAAAATTCCCCACTGCTGCCTTTAAAAAAGTTTGGGCCGTGTCTCAGTCCCAATGTGGCTGATCATTCTTTCAAACCAGCTAAAGATAGTCGGCTTGGTAGTCTTTTAAACTACCAACTACCTAATCTTACGCAAACTCATCTCTTAACGTTATTAAAACTTTATTTAAATTATTCAGTATTTTTATATTAAATAATTATCCTGAATTAAAAGGTAGATAATTCACGCGTTACTCACCCGTTCGCTATGTCTAAAAATTAAACATTCAACTTGCATGTGTTAAGCATACCAATAGCATTTATTCTGAGCCAGGATCAAACTCTATTTAATTTTTATATTAAAAATTTAATATAAATTAGTAAAAAATCAAAAAATTTTAATAATAAACATTCTTACATTAAAATATATCTTAAAGAATATAAAATTTTTATTATTTTTATAATTGGAGAAAGTAGGATTTGAACCTACGTAGAAAATATTTCAACAAATTTACAGTCTGCCGCTTTTAACCACTCAGCCATTTCTCCTCATATATAAATGTGATTAGTGGGACTTGAACCCACAATATTTACTTGGAAGATAAAGGATTTACCAATTAATCTATAATCACATAATAAAATGTCAATTCTTATATAATTATTCCCTTATTATTTAATTTATATGGAAATACCAAATACTGCCTTTGGGTCCATTTTATTTTTTAATTATTATAAAAAAATGAAAGCAAAAAAAGGGATTCGAACCCTCAACATTAACCTTGGCAAGGTTATACTCTACCATTGAGCTATTTTTGCTATTATTTTTTTATTATAAAAAAAGAATTTAATAATGTAGATAATTCATTATTATTTTTTGAATTTGTATGTATTGAAATATCAATTGGAGGTATATCTTTAAATTTTAAAAATTCTGTTTTTAATTCAAAAAAATTTAATACATTTTTAATTTGAAAATTTAATATATTTTTATTTTTTAAATTAAAATTTATTTTATTTATATTTGGTAATATAAATATTAAAAGTTTTTCTAAAAATATATATATATTTTTTTTTCTTAGAGTAACTTTACATCCTATAATTGAATTTTTTTTTATTTTTAAAAAAATATTATTTTTTTTAGATTTAGTTACAATAGGTTTTTGATTAGTAATTAATTTTAAAAGTAATATAATATTTATTAATTTTTTTTTTTCAATATTTGCATTTTTAAATCCAATATTTAAACAAATTTTAGTTATTTTTGGAATTTCAAATATATTTTTAAAATGTAATTTTGTTATAAGATCGTATATAATAACATTTTGATAATGATTTTTTAAATTTTTATTCATATTTAATTTAAAGTTTATAAAATATTAGAAGATAATGATAAAATTTTAAAATTTTTTTGTTTTCGAAATTCAGATGTAATTGGACCAAAAATACGTGTACCTAAAGGTTTATTTTGATTATTTAATATTATGATACAATTTTTATCAAATTTAATTAAATTTCCTATTGTACTTTTTTTTTGATAAGTTGTATGAACAATTAAAGCTTTGAATAAATCACCTTTAATTATTTTCATTTTTTTTTTTTGATTTAAACGCAATTTTTTAGCTGAAATTAATATTGTATCACCTATTTTTCCAACTTTACTTTTATATATTTTTATACATTGTCCTATTTTGACACCACTGTTATCATTTACTTTTAATTTAGTTTGAATTTGTATCATAAATTTTTAATTAATTTTGACGAAAGCAGGATTCGAACCTACATCTCCAGATTATGAGCCTGATAAGTTACCAATTACTCTATCTCGTCTTAAAATATATTCTTATAGAAACTATCAAAGAAGGGACTTGAACCCTTAATGCACTAAAGCTTTACATCCTAAGTGTAACGTGTTTACCAATTTCACCACTTTGATAAAAATACCTACTATTGGACTTGAACCAATAACCCTGAAGTGGGAACAGATTTTAAATCTATCGTGTTTACCAATTTCACCAAGTAGGCTTATATTAAATATAATATGAATAACAATAAAATAACAACTTATTTACAATTACATTTATTTGAATTAAAATATAATTTTTTTATATTATTAATTACTTTTTTTTATCTATTTATAATATCTTATTATTTTTCAAATCAATTAATATATTTATTTATTAATATATTAATAAATAAAGATTTATTAAAATATTTTATTTTTACAAATATTACTGAAATATTTGTTACTAATATTTTTATATCAATTTTTGTATCATTTTTTATAATATTTCAATTAAGTATAATACAATGTTGGTTTTTTTTTTCATCAGGTTTATTTAAATATGAAAATTTTAAAATAATAAAAATTTATTTAATTTTTTTAATTTTTAATTTTTTTATTATTTCTATTATTTTAATAAAAATAATTCCAAATATTTGGTATTTTTTTTTAAATATTAATTTTTCTAATAAATATCTTTTTAATATATATTTTGAACCTAAATTAAATAATTATTTTAATTTTATATTTACATCTTTTATATATTTTTTTTCAATATTTATATATTTTTTTATATTATTTTTTATAATATTTAATAATATTTTTAAAATTAAAACAATTATTAATTTAAGAAAATTTTTTTTTTTAAAATTTATAATAATTAGTGCAATAATTTCACCTCCAGATTTTATAAATCAACTATTAATTTTTTTTTTTTTTTAATTTTATTTGAAATATTTATATATATAAATATTTTTTTATATAAATATTTTTTTAATAAAATTTAATTTATTTTTATTAAAATTTGTATTTATATCTTTATTGGTTTTTATTTCTTTAAAAATTTTTAAATTTAATTGATAATTTTTAATATACTTAATAGATGTTATTTTTAAAGAAGATCCATTTGTTAAAATAATTTTATTTTTATAGGTAAAGAATTTTTTACTTTTATTCATAAATTTGAAAATATATTATGGCTAGATAACATAATGGTAATGTAAAGGACTGCAAATCCTTTAATGACGGTTCAAATCCGTCTCTAGCTTTTAAATTTTTAAAAGGATAGAGTGGGATTCGAACCCACGGTATTATTCATACTTCAGTTTTCAAGACTGACACCTTAAACCACTCGATCACCTATCCAGTTTTATAAAATTAACGTCTTTTCATTTTTTTAATTCTACAACCATTAAAAGGTCTAGAAGTTTTATCAAAAATATATCCAATTTTAATATATTTTTTTTTTATATTTTTTAAAATATTAAATCTACCTAAACCTGTTCCATTTAAATGTATATTTAATTTTTTAATTTTTTTTAATTGAATATATTGATTTATTTTATATATTATTAATTGTACATTATAAGGAGTATTTTTCTTAAATTTAGTTTTTTTTAGTGATTTTGTAGACCATTGTTTTAAAATACCTCCAGTATTTTTAGTTAAACTTATTATAGTATTTTTTAAACTACTTTTTACATGTAAATTAGCTAAAATTAAAGTATTTTTATTTTTGTTTTTAAATTTATTTTTAATCATATAATAATATTATTTTTTTTTTTTTTTTGAACTTTAAATGGACGTTTATTACGTAAAGGTTGTTTTTGAATAAAGATTTTTTTTAATTTTTTAACTGTTTTAGCGTTGGTATGTGTACGTTGACCTCTTACAGGTAATCCTTGACTTAATCTTATACCACGATTACTTTTAATATCTAATAATTCATTTAATCTATCTTTTTTAGATTGTTTTAATAATTGTTCAATTTTTATATTTTTATTTATATAATTAATTAAACGGTTTACATGATTATTTTTAAGTTTATTAATAGTTATTTGAGGATTAATTCCTATATTTTTACAAATTTTTTTAGATTGATATTCATTTATACCATATAAAACAGTTAATGAATATAAAATACTTTTTGAATCTGAAATTGTTTTATTAAAAATATATAACATAATAGATTTTATCTATATACCATATAAAATGATAGAAAAAAAAATAAATCCCATAACACCGTCACAACGTCAAACATTTTTGTTAAAAAAAAATAATTTAACTAAAACTTTTAAAATTAAAAACTTAATAAAAGGTTTTAAAAGAGCAAATGGTAAAAATAATCAAGGTAAAATAACTGTAAGACATAGAGGTGGAGGTCATAAACGTTTATATAGAAAAATTAGTTTTAATAGATCCCAAAATATAGAAGGTTATGTTACTAAAATTTTATATGACCCTAACAGATCTGCAAATATTGCTTATATAAAAAATGATTTACAATCACATTTAATTTTAGCTCCAGAAGGTTTAAATTTAAATCAATATATTAAAAGTTCTCCAGAAGCTGAATTAAAAGTAGGAAATGCTTTACCTTTAAAAAATATACCGATAGGTAGTTTAATACATAATATAAGTTTATACCCTAATTCAAAAGGAAAATTAATAAGAAGTGCGGGTACTTCAGCGCAATTAATACAAAAAATTAATAATAAATATGCAAAAATTAGATTAAGTTCTGGTGAATTAAAATTAATATTATTATCATGTTATGCTACTTTAGGTATAGTTTCTAATATAAACCATAAAAAAATAAAATTGGGTAAAGCTGGACGTTCTAGATGGTTAAACAGAAGACCTAAAGTACGTGGAGTAGCAAAAAATCCAGTTGATCACCCACATGGTGGTGGTGAAGGTAAAACTAGTGGTGGTAGACCATCAGTTACACCTCAAGGTAAAATTACTAAAGGTAAACCTACACGTAATAAAAAAAAAAAAAAATTAATTATACAGTAAGTAATATCAAATATGTCTAGAAGTAAATATAAAGGTCCTTTTTTTAAAGTTAATTTATTAAAAAAAAAACAATGGATAAAAATAGATAATAAAAATTTAACAATATTACCTGAATATGTTGATCATTTTGTAAATATTTATAATGGTAAAACTTTTATCAATATTAAAATAAATGAAAAAATGATAGGTTTCAAATTCGGTGAATTTGTAAATACTCGAAAAAAACATATATATAAAAAAAAAAAATAAATTAAATTATGGGTCAAAAAATAATACCAATTAGTTTACGATTAAATAAAAATGAAAATTGGCATTCAAAATGGATTGTTGAAAAAAATGAATATTCAAATTTATTACATTTTGATTTAGAAATTAGAAAATATTTTGAAAATATTTTTAATTATAAAAATTTAAAATTAATAAAATTAAATACAGTGAAAACTTCAAAAAATATAAATATTTATATTTATGTACGTCAACATTCAAAAAATTTTTATAGATTACCTTATAATAAAATTATTAATCATTTGAATTTATATTATAAGAATAATAATATAAAACTTTTTATAAAAAATGTAAAATTAAAAGATTTAAAAATATTAAAAAAAAAATTAGGAAGAATTTTTCGTTTTATAAAAAAAAATAATAAAATAAATAAAGATGTTAAAAAAATGATTTATAATTTTAGTTATGCATTATATACTAAAAATATAAATATGATTTCTTATTATATTAAACAATCTTTAGAAAGAAAAAAATCTCATAAAAAATATATAAAAAATATAAATAATATTCTTCAAGAATTTTTTAGAATGTTTTCTAATTTTATAGGATATCGTTTACAATTTAAAGGAAGATTAAATGGTTCAAAACGTAAAAAAAAATTAGTTTATCAGAAAGGAAAAATCCCATTAAATACTTTAAAATATGATATTAAATACCATTTTAATGAATTTAAAACACCTTCTGGTATTTGTAGTATTAAATTTTGGGTTTTTTTAAAAAAAAATTAAATTTATGTTATTTCCTAAAAAAACAAAATATAAAAAACAATTTAAAGGTAAACTTGTAGGTAAAACAACAAAGGGTAATCAAATTATATTTGGTAAATATGCTATTAAAGTTTTAGAAGAAGCTAGATTAACTGCTAGACAAATAGAAGCAACACGTAGAACAATTGTTAGAAAAATGAAAAGATTAGGTTTTCTATGGATTAGAGTTTTTCCTGATACACCTGTTACTTCAAAACCTACAGAAAATCGTATGGGTAAAGGTAAAGGTGCTGTTTCTTTTTGGGTTGCTAAAGTAAAAAAAGGACAAATTTTATATGAAATTAGTGGTATCTCTTTAGAAAATGCTAAGAAAGTATTAAAAGCAGGTTCAAATAAATTACCTGTTAAAACAAAATTTATTTATAAATAATAAGGCTTATAGTTTAATTGGTTAGAGCATACCGCTCATAACGGTGTAGTTGTAGGTTCAAATCCTACTAGGCCTAATTTTATTTAATATATTTAAATGCAAAAATTAAAAAAACAAAAATTTAATAATTTATTAAATTATCAACATTTTTTAAACAATAATTTTTTAAAAAAAAACAAATTTAAATTAAAAAAAATATTATTTGAAAATCAAATATTATATAAAAATATTGATTCAAATATTATTGAATTAAATAATTATGAAAATATTTATATACCACCTACAGTTTTAAATTTAAATAATATATATACTATTAAAATACAGTATGAAAATCAATTATTATTTAATTATAACTTAAATTATGATATTTTATATCATTTTAATTCAATAATTTTTAAAAATATTATAAAAAAACAAAATAATATAATAAAAGGTCGTATTATTGGTGGAACTAATAAAAAAGTTTTAATTTCAATATTAGGTGTAGTTTTTTCAATGAAACCTATTAATTTGAATAATTTAATTAATAATAAAAAAACTTTTTATATAAATAAAAAAAATAGGTTTAAAAAAAAAAAATTTTTTTATATTCCTAAAAAAATTCAACCAAAACAATTAATTAATAGTTATAAATTACGTTATTTAAATTTTAAAATAGATATAATTAATGATTTAAATTTTAAAGATAAAAAAGTACTATCAAGAGTATCTTATTTACAAGAATTAATTAAAAATAATAAAATTAAAAAAAAAAAAAAAAAAAAAATAATTTTTAAAAAAAGTGTTCTTTCAAGAAAATTATATGTACGTGAAATAAATCAAAAAAAAAAATAATTATGCCACAATTTGATCAATTTTCATTTTTTAATCAAGTTCATGGTTTCTTTTTTTTTTTTTAAATTTTTATTTTTTATTACTTATTTTTTTTACCAAAAATTTGTTATAATCTTAAATTTAGAAAAAAAAAATAATATTTGATAATAAAAAAAAAAGTCAAATAAATTTTGAAAAAAATAATATAATTTTTTTTCTTAATAATTCTTATAAAACTTTTTGTTCTAATTTTGAATTATTTATTATTAAAAAATTATCTATTTATAAAGAAAATCAAAAAGTTAAAATACAACAAACACCTTTATTAAATAATATTTTAAAAAAAAAAATTAATTTTTTTTTAAATCAAAAATTTTTATTATTTAAAAAAGTATTTATAAATATTTAATAATTTTAAATAAGTGTATAGCTCAGTTGGTAGAGCACCGGACTTTTAATCCGATGGTCTTGGGTTCGAGTCCCAATACACTTATTTTATTATTGGGGATATATTTCAATTGGTAGAAAATATGTTTTGCAAATATAAGGTTATCGGTTCGAATCCGATTATCTCCACATAAAAATATATATTATAATATATTATGCAAAAAAAAATAAAAAAAAACATTAAACAACGTTATTTATTTCAAAATTTAGAAAAAAAAAGATTAATTTTAAAAATTATTTCAAAAAATTTAAATATAAATAAAGATTTAAGATGGAAAATTCAACAAAAATGGTTTTTTTTTCATCAAAATTCATCAATTACACGTATTAAAAATTTATGTGTATTAACTGGACGTTCAAAAAGTGTTTATCGTTTATTTAAAATATCGAGAATACAATTACGTAAATTAGCATCAAAAGGATTCTTACCCGGTGTTTCGAAATATAGTTGGTAAATTAATATGATTATTACAGATACTCTTTCAAATTTATTTTCAAAAATAAAAAACGGTTATTTATCAAAAAAATCTAAAATAACACAACAAAATTCAAAACAATGTATAAATATTTTAAATATATTAGTTCGTGAAGGTTTTATCAAAAGTTATAAAATTAATTCAAATAACCAATTAGATATATATTTAAAATATAGAAAAAATAAAGCTATAATTACTGAAATAAAACGTTTATCAAAACCAGGTAAACGTTTATATGTAAAAAATAAAGATTTATATATAAAAAAACAAGGATTTTATATTTTATCAACTTCTATTGGTATTTTAACTGATTTACAAGCTAAAAAATTAAATGTTGGTGGTGAATTAATTTGTAAAATTTTCTAAAAATTATGATTAAATTATTAAAAAAAAATATTAAAATAAAAAATAAAATTTTTTTTAAAAGTTCTTTAGGAAATATAGATATATTTTTTATAGATAAAACTTTTAAAATATCTCAAAATGTAAAAATAACTATTAATAATGAAGATAAAAAATTATATTTTGAGGGCTTATTAGGAGTATTATCCTTAACTTTTATTAATGAAATTTTATTTTTTTATAAAAAAAATCAATTAATATTAATTCTTAATTCACAAAAAAATAAAAAAAGTATTTTAAATTTATACAATAAATTAATAAAATTAAAAATAAAAGGAGTTTTACAAGGTTTTAAATTAAATTTAATACTAAAAGGAATAGGTTTTAAAGCTTTTGTTGAAAATGATAATTTAATTTTAAAATTAGGATTTAGTCATAATATTACTATAGCAATACCTTCAAATATTAAAGTAATTAGTCAAGTTAATAATTTAATTTTTAGTAGTATAGATTTTATATTTTTAACTCAATTTGTACATTTTATAAAAAATCATAAAAAACCAGAACCTTATAAAGGAAAAGGTTTATTATTAAAAAATGAAAAAATTTTAAAAAAAGAAGGTAAAAAAAGTAAAAAATAATTAAATATGATTAATAAAAAAAAAAATAAAGAAAATAATAATATTTTATTAAATTTATTATTTAAATCAAAAAATATATATGGAGAGTCTTTAAAAGATACTAATAAAGATATTTTACCATTTATTTATGGTATTAGACATAATTATACAATAATTAATTTAAAAAATATTTCTTTTTTTTTAAAGCGTATTTTTAAATTAATAAAATTTACAATAAATAAAGAAGAAAAAATATTAATAATAGGTAATTCGGACGATATTAAATTTTTAATTAATAAAAAATTTATTAAAAATAATCAAAATATTATTTTTTTTAATAAAGATTGGATTAACGGTTTGATTACTAATAAAATAATTAACAGTTTTATGAATGAAAAAATTAATTATTTATTAAATAAAGAAGAAATTAAATTAGTATTAATAATTAAAAGTTCTATTAATGAAAAATTTTTAAGTAAAGAATTATCTACATTAAAAATTCCAACAATATCTTTTATAAATACTAGCCAAAGTTTAAAAGATATTAATTATCCTGTAATAACTAATTCTAAAAATATTAAATCATTATATACTTTAATGTATTTATTAAGAAAATTATTTTAATAAAATATGAATAAATTTAGACCTCGAAATAAAATATGTTTTCAAAATAATGAAAACATACATACAAATTTAAAAATATCAAAATTAAATAAAAAAAAATGGAATTTATTTAAAAAAAGATTAAAATATAAAAAAGAAATAAAACCTGAAAAAAGAAATAGATTTTTTCAAAAAAGACTTTTTGAAAAACAACAATTTAAAAATTTTTATGGTTGTATACCTGAATATCAATTAAAAAATTTATTTAATAATTTAAATAAAAAAGATAATAAAATCAATACTTTTAAAAATTTTATTCTTTTATTAGAAAGTCGTTTAGATATTAATATAGTAAGATTAAAATTAGCAAAAACAGTTTTTCAATCTAAACAATTAATTAACCATAATAAAGTTAAAATAAATGATAAAATAGTGAATAAACCAAATTTTTTATTGAAAAAAGGAGATGTTATTAGTATAATAAATTAATAAATTAATGTTAGAAAAAAAAAATAAAATAAAAAATAAATTAAATCAACAATTTATTCATAAAAATAATAAATATTTTAAAAAAAAAATTAATGTTATTCAAAAAAAAAAACCTGAAAAACCAAAAATAACTAATTATTTATATGTACATAAAAAATTAAAAAAAGGTGTTTTTTTAAAAAAACCTTCATTTAATGATGTTGTATATCCCTTTTCTTTAAATTTAAAATTAATTAATGAATATTTAAAAAAAAATTAAAATTTTAAAATATTTTAATGGTTTAAGTTACAACAATAATAAAAGCATTAAGTGGATGCCTTGGCATTAATTTTATTTTTAGGACGTAAAAAATGCGAAAAGCTATGTTAAATAATAATATATTTTGAAATATAGATATCCTAGAGAAAACTTTTTCTTTGTGAAAATTTCAAAAACAGTGAATTGAAATATCTAAGTAACTGTTAAAAAAATCAAACGAGATTCCGTAAGTAATGACGAGTGAAAATGGAAAATAGGTTTATAAAAATAAATAATATTTATTTGAATAATTTTAAAAAATTAACATAAAAAGGTTAAAGTCCTGTAAAATAACTTATATTTTTATAATAGTAAAAAGAGGTATGTGTAATCTTTTTTGAATATTGGGGAACCACCCTCAAAACCTAGTAAAAATTAATGATCGATAGTGAACAAGTACTGTAAAGGAAAGGTGAAAAAGAACTTTTGAGTTTGAAATAATTCTGAAACTTAATGTTAACAATCAATTGGAACTTTATATTAAAGTAACAGTGTACCTTTTGCATAATGGGCCAGCAAGTTTATTTTTATAGCAAGCTTAATTTTTTTAAAGTAGGCGTAGATAAATCAAGTTTTAAAAAGCAATATAGTTATAAAAATAAGACCCGAAACCGAGTGATCTAACTATGAACAGATTGAAAAATAGGTAAAACTATTTGGAGGATCGAACTCACATGTGTGGCAAAACATGGAGATGATTTGTGGTTAGGAGTGAAAGGCTAATCAAACTCGGAGATAGCTGGTTTTCCGCGAAATCTATTGAAGTAGAGCATTTAAAATCTTTTTTTGGGGTAGAGCACTCATTGAGCTAGGGGGCGTAAAAACTTACTGAACTCTTAGAAACTCCGAATACAAAAAAAAGTTATTTAAATAGACAGACATTAGGCGCTAAGGTCTATTGTCAAGAGGGAAACAGCCCAGATTGAACGCTAAGGTCTCTAAATAATATTCTAAGTGAAAAAGGAAGTGAAAAAATAATTACAACCAGTAGGTAGGCTTGGAAGCAGCCATCCTTTAAAGAAAGCGTAATAGCTCATTGGTCTAGTTTTTTTGCGCCTAAAATGTATCGAGACTTAAGAAATTTACCGAAGCGGCAAGTTTTATTATAAATAAAACGGTAGCGGAACATTCTGTATGTTGATAAAGATATGTTGTAAAATATATTGAAGATATCAGAAAAGAAAATGCTGGCATTAGTAACAAAAAATAATGAATAAGAATCATTATCACCGTAAATCCAAGGGTTTCTATGTTAAAATGTATTTCATAGAGTGAAACGGCCCCTAAGAAAGATTTGACGAAAGCGAATTTTGATGGGATAATTTTTAAATTAAATTTTTTAAAAAAAGTGACAAAAAGTTTTACTTTTTCAGGAAATAGCTTTTTTTTAAAAAAACCGTACCCTAAACCGACACAGGTGGATAGGTCGAGTAGACTAAGGTGGATGAGAGAATTATATTGAAGGAACTCGGCAAAATGACTCTGTAACTTCGGGATAAAGAGTACCTAAATATTATTTTTTAATATTTAGGTGTCACAAAATAGGGGGTTGCGACTGTTTAATAAAAACTTAGGACTCTGCTAAATGGTAACATGATGTATAGGGTCTGACACCTGCCCGGTGCTGGAAGATTAATAGGAGATGTTTGCGCATTGAATGGAAGTCCCAGTAAACGGCGGCCGTAACTCTGACGGTCCTAAGGTAGCGAAATTCCTTGTCGGGTAAGTTCCGACCTGCATGAATGGTGTAACGACATCCCCGCTGTCTCCAATATAAACTCAGTGAATTTGAATTATCCGTGAAGATGCGGATTCTCTATAGTTAGACGGAAAGACCCCGTGAACCTTTACTACATCTTTATATTGTTATTTTATCTAATATGTGTAGCATAAGTGGGAATCAATAAGACCTTCACGCTAGTGAATTGTTTAGATAACATTGAAATACCACTCTTATTAAAATAAATAACTAATATTTCTATAAATAGACAGTGTATGGTTGGTAGTTTGACTGGGGCGGTCACCTCCTAAAGAGTAACGGAGGTGTACAAAGGTAAGCTCAAATTGGATTATATTATCAATTGTAGAGCGCAATGGTATAAGCTTGCTTGACTGTAAGATAGACATATCAAACAGGGACGAAAGTCGGTCATAGTGATCCGATAATTCTTTGTGGAAAGATTATCGCTCAACGGATAAAAGGTACTCCGGGGATAACAGGCTGATGACTCCTAAGAGCTCCTATCGACGGAGTCGTTTGGCACCTCGATGTCGACTCATCACATCCTGGAGCTGAAGAAGGTTCCAAGGGTTCGGCTGTTCGCCGATTAAAGTGGTACGTGAGTTGGGTTTAGAACGTCGTGAGACAGTTTGGTTCCTATCTTCTATAGATATTTTGAAAAATGAAAGAATCTGACTCTAGTACGAGAGGACCGAGAAGGGTAAATCACTGGTGTATCGGTTGTCTTTAAAGCATCGCCGAGTAGCTAAATTTATTTTGGATAATTACTGAAAGCATCTAAGTAAGAAACCATTCTTAAAAATTTTTCATATGAAAACTGTAAAAGACTATTACATTGATAGGTTTTAAGTATAAGTATCGTAAGGTATTCAGCTTAAAAATACTAAAAGTTTCAAAATTTTAAATATATTTATTTCTTTGTAGCTCAATGGTAGAGCAAACGGCTGTTAACCGTTAGGTTGTAGGTTCAAATCCTATCAAAGAAGTTTTTATATTTTAGGTCGAATAGCCAAGTCAGGTTTAAGGCAGTAGTTTGCTAAACTATCAGTTAATTTATTAACTCGTGGGTTCAAATCCCACTTCGACTTATATTATTATGATGATGTAGTTTAATGGTAGAACGTGGGAATCATAATCCTAATGTTGTAGGTTCAAATCCTACCATCATTATCTTCTATTTATACGGAAGGTAGCATAGTATGGTTTAATGCATCTGTTTTGGGAACAGAAGATCAAAGGTTCGAATCCTTTTCTTCCGAAAATTTATTAATATATTTAAGTGTATTAATATTAATATATATATATATATATATAATTTTATTTATATTAAAAAATATTTAATTAATTTTATTATTTAAGAAATAAAAATATTATTTAAATATTTTTTTTATTTCTTAAAATTTCTATATTTATATTTTATTATGTTATTATTATCTATCGTATTTTTACCATTATTAGGATCAATAGCATCCGGATTATTTGGTTTTTATGTAGGACGTAAAGGTTCTGTATTTATAACTACTTTAACAACTTTTTTAAGTTTTATTTTTTCATTAATAATTTTTTATGATTCAATTACTTCTGAATATGAATATTTAATTTATTTAGCAACTTGGATCAACAGTGGTTTATTTAATTGTAATTGGAGTTTCTTATTTGATACCTTAACAATGGTTATGTTAGTGGTTGTAACAAGTATCTCTACATTAGTTCATTTATATTCTTCTCAATATATGGTTCATGATCCACATTTATCGAGATTTATGTCTTATTTATCTCTATTTACTTTTTTTATGATTATATTAGTAACCGGTGATAATTTTGTACAAATGTTTGTTGGTTGGGAAGGTGTAGGTTTTTGTTCTTTTTTATTAATTAATTTCTGGTTTACCCGTTTACAAGCAAATAAAGCAGCTATTAAAGCTATGTTAGTAAATAGAATTAGTGATTTAATTTTTTTATTAGGTATTTTAACCATCTTTTATAATATTAGAACTGTAGAATATTTTAGTACTTTTGCAGCTATTTCAATTGTTAAAAATTTTACTTTTGTTTTCTTTAATTATAATTTAAGTATTATTGATGTATCATGTATCTTAATATTTATAGGTGCTATGGGTAAATCTGCTCAAATTTTTTTACACTTATGGTTACCTGATGCAATGGAAGGGCCTACACCAGTTTCAGCATTAATTCATGCAGCTACAATGGTTACAGCAGGTGTTTATTTAACTGCTAGATGTTCCCCTATATTTGAATATTCAATTTTTTCTTTAAAAGTTATAACTGTTATTGGAGCTTCAACTGCCTTTTTTGCAAGTACTATAGGTTTAGTTCAAAATGATTTTAAAAAAATTGTTGCATATTCTACATGTAGTCAATTAGGTTATATGTTTTTTGCTTGTGGTTTATCTAATTATCCTTTAGCTATTTTCCATTTATCAAATCACGCATATTTTAAAGCATTATTATTTTTATGTTCAGGAGCTGTTATACATGCCATGGGTGATGAACAAGATATTAGAAAAATGGGTGGATTAAGACGTATATTACCTTTTACTTATATTATGTTTTTAATAGGATCATTATCTTTAATGGGTTTTCCTTTTTTAACAGGTTTTTATTCTAAAGATTTAATATTAGAAGTATCTTTTGCTAGTTTTAGTGAAACAGGTCATTTTGCTTATTGGTTAGGTACTATAGGTGCTTTCTTTACTGCTTTTTATTCAACTCGTTTAATATTTTTTGCTTTTTTAAGTGAAACAAATGCATATAAAAATGTTATAAGACATGCGCATGATGTTCCTTTAGAAATGGGTTTACCTTTAGGTTTATTAGCTTTTGGTAGTATATTTATAGGTTATTTATCTAAAGATATGTTTGTAGGTTTGGGTTCAAATTTTTGGAACAATTCAATATATATAGATCCTATAAATAATCAAATGATTGATGCTGAATTTTTACCAACTTTTTTTAAATTATTACCAGTAATTTTAAGTTTTTGTGGTTTATTTAGTGCATTTTATTTATATTTTTTCAAATTTAGATTTTTATATGATTTAAAAACTTCTAATTATGGTTTATATTTTTATAATTTCTTAAATAGAAAATGGTATTTTGATAAAATATATTATGAATTTGTTAATCAATATATATTAAAAATAGGTTATAATGTTACTTATAAAATGGTAGATAAAGGTTTAATAGAAATGTGTGGACCTTATGGTTTAGTTACTATATTTGCATTTTTAAGTCGACAAATAGTTTTATTACAAACAGGTTATATTTACCATTATTCATTATTAATATTAGTTAGTACTATTTTTTTAATTAATATTATTTTCTTTTCATTATTATTTTATTTTGATTTTGTTATAATTTTATTATTCTTTTTAATATTTTTAATAATAAAATAATAATATAATATATAATATTATATTATTAAAATAAAATATATCATTTAAGAATATTTTATATTTTAATTTATGAATTTTGAAACAATTTTCTTCTTTTTTTTTTCAAGTATAGCTTTAACATCAGCTATATTTGTAATATATTCTACAAATACAATATATTCCGCATTTTTTTTAATATTAGTTTTTACAAATTCAACAGGATTATTATTAATTTCTGAAATTGAATTTATATCTATTATGTTAATTATTATTTATGTAGGTGCTATTACAGTTTTATTTTTATTTGTAATAATGATGTTAGATATTAATGTATTAATTGATAAAAATAATAATAATAATTTTGGTTATCTTCCAATTATTTTTTTAATAAGTTTTGTTTTCTTTTTAGAAACTTCTGTAATGTTTAGTAAAATATTTACTACATATTATCATTTAATTGAACAATCTTTTTTTAAAAATGATTTTTTTTATAGGAAAGTTGTAAATCAATTAGATTATATAACTAATATAGAAACAATAGGGCAAATTTTATATAGTTATTATGCTTTTTTTTTTTTAGTAGCTGGTATTATTTTATTAATAGCTTTAATAGGTGCAGTAACTTTAACTAAAAAAGAAAAAAAAAAACAAAAATATTTAAATAAAAATTTATATAAACAATTATCTAGAAATTCGTTACAAGCTATTTTTAATATAAAAAATAAAAATTAAAACGACCTTAACTTAATTGGTAGAGTATTAGCCTTCTAAGCTTTAAAATCTTGGTTCAAGTCCAAGAGGTTGTATATAAAAATATTATAAATAAAAAAAATTTTATATTATCTGAAATTAATTAAATTCATGTTATTAAAATAAAATTTTATTATAAATACTTTTGAATAAAAGGGAATTATATTTTATATTTATAATATTTTAGTATAAATATGTATATATATATAATAAATTATAATAGTATTAAATTACTATTATAAAATTTAATTTATATATTAAAAAGCAAATAAAATTAAGAAAGCCATCATTAAACAAAATAATGCAATAGCTTCAGTTAATGCGAAACCTAAAATAGCAGTTCTAGTTAATTCTTGTTGTAAAGATGGGTTTCTAGAAATACCTAATACTAAAGAACCAAAAACTGATCCAATACCAACACCTGCTCCAGCTAATCCAATTGTAGCTAAACCAGCACCTATAAATTTAGAAGATTGTAATAACATAATAATATAATATTATATATATTTTTATTTCAATTAAAATATCTTAAATAATGTATTTTTTAATATATTTTTTTTTAAATTTTAAATATTAACCATAAAAAAAAATCTATTAAAAATTTTTCATTAAATATTAAATTCAATGTAAATATTAAATTAAATATAGTTGAATATAAAACTCCTAATATAATTATTTCTAAATTTGATCTATTTTTAAACATAATTTTTTAAATAACTTTACTCTTTATTTTTATTTATAAATGCATTTTAAATTCTTCCTTTGTTTTTTTTATTTTATAATATTTCTTTTAAAAAATTTATTAATTTAATTAAACTTTTTTCAAAAGAATCATGATTTGTTGAAAATTGTCCAGGATATAATACATTTATTTTTTTTAGTTTTTCTAATTCGGTAATCAATTCGAAACTATCAAAAGAATCTTTTTCTAAATCTTTTAACACTTTATGAATAATTTCCCAACTTTTAACTGTACAAGATTTAGATAATTCCGTTGATAGTTTGTATAATATATTACCTATATCATCAAGCTCTTTTAAGTGACCTATTTTATTTATATGCTGACTTATAGTAAACCAGTCATTATTATATAAATAAATACTTACTCCTATTAAACTAATAATTCCTATTAAATAAAATAAATTTGACCAGGTCATTAAATTAGTTTCTTGTTTTTGTTCTTTTTCTATTTCATTAATATTTTCTTCTATTTTTATTTTATTTTCTAAAAGTTCATTATTTAATTCTATAGAATTTTTAATTATAAATTTAATATATTCTTTCATAATTATTTTTTAAAATAGTTAAAAATAAAGACTATTTTTCTTTTCAAAAAAATCCTTATATAATTAAATAAAAGTATTATAAAAATATTTTTATTTAATTTATTATATACTATAATAATATATATATTTTGAATATATATTAATTAATATTTTTTTTAAATATTAAAGGTACCAATAAATAGATAATTAATAAACAATACTATAAATAGCATTGCTAATTAATTATTTATTATAAATAATATTATTAAAATTAAATTTATTAATATTTTTTCTTTTTTTCTATAAAAATATAAATATCTTTTAAATTTTTTTAATTTTATTTTTTTTTAATATTAATATAATATAACTATTTTAATCTAAATTTTTAATTGTTTAATTTATATATATATATAATTAAATTCTTTCGAATAAACATTTTTTAATATTTTACGTAATTCATCTAAAAAAAGTTATATTATAAAATATATAAAATATTTTGTTTTAGTGTATTTAAATAAAAATTTATAAATTATATTTTATTAAAAATGATAACTATTTATATAAATAATATAAAAACAAAAGTTAATAAGAATTTAACAGTATTACAAGCTTGTAATATTTTAAAAATTGAAATTCCTAAATTTTGTTTTCAAGAAAATTTACAAATAGCAGGTAATTGTAGAATGTGTTTAGTAGAAATTGAAAATTCACCTAAACCTGTTGCTTCTTGTGCTATGCCTGTTATGCCAAATATGAAAATTTTTACAGATACACCTTTAGTTCAAAAAGCTCGAGAAAGTGTATTAGAATTTTTATTAATTAATCATCCATTAGATTGTCCTATATGTGATCAAGCTTCTGAATGTGATTTACAAGATCAAGTAATGATTTTTGGTTCAGATAGACATCAAATTTTATTAAATTTTAATATTATATATAAATACTTTTTAATTTATTATCTTTATAAAGATAATAAATTAATTTTATAAATAGAAATATCTCCATAAATTTTAAAAAAAAGAATCAAGATAGCTAATCCTATAGCAGATTCTGCCGCTGCTACTGTTAAAATAAGTAATGAAAAAACTTGTCCTATTATATCATCAATAAAAACAGAAAAATAAATAAAATTTAAATTAATTGATAATAATAATAATTCAATAGACATTAAAATAATTATTATATTTTGTCTATTTAATATAATACCAAATAAACCCAGACAAAATAAAAAAAAATTGATAATAAAATGATTTAATATACTCATATTAAATTAACCAATTAAAACTTATTAAAATACTTGAAGTATATAAAAACCAGCTTATAGTAAAAGGTAAAAAAACTTTCCAACCTAATCTCATTAACTGATCATAACGATATCTTGGTAAAATAGCTCTAGCTACTACAAAAAAAATAACAAAAATAATTAATTTCATACTAAACCAAAATGAACCTGGTAATATATTAAATAATTTTATACTAAAAGGAAATGGCGGCAACCAACCTCCTAAAAATAATACAGTAGTTAAGCTACTCATTAATAACATATTAGCATATTCTCCTAAAAAAAATAAAGCAAAACCCATAGCTGAATATTCAACATTATAACCTGATACTAATTCTGCTTCTGCTTCTGGTAAATCAAAAGGATGTCTATTAGTTTCAGCTAAACATGAAATAAAAAAAATTATAAAAATAGGAAATAAAGGTATACAATACCAAATAGTTTTTTGCGCTAAAACAATCGAAACTAAATTTAAAGATTTAGCACAAATAATTACTGAAAGTATTGAAAATCCAATAGTTAATTCATAAGATACCATTTGAGCTGTTGATCTTAAAGCACCTAAAAATGAATATTTTGAATTACTAGACCAACCTGCAATAATAATACCATAAACACCTAATGATGATATTGCTAATAAATATAAAATTCCAATATTTAATTCAGTATAAAACATACCGAAACCTAATGGAATAATAACCCAACTTAATAGACTTAAAAAAAAAGTTAAAATAGGTGCTAATATAAATAAAATAATATCAGCATTACTAGGTAAAATAGTTTCTTTAACAAATAATTTTAATCCATCAGCTAAGGGTTGTAATAAACCGAAAACACCAACAACATTTGGTCCTCTTCTTCTTTGAATAGAAGCTAATATTTTACGTTCAGCTAATGTAAAATAAGCTACAGCGATTAATAAAGGTAATACTAAAATTAGAATTTTTAAAATTGTATATATCATATGTTTATTTTAATTTATTTTTTATTATTTTATTAGAATTAATTAAAATTTTAGAATATTGTTCTAAAATATTAGTATAATATACATTTTTAATTAATGAATCTAAAAAATTTATATTAATTTTTAAATATTTTGTATTTTTAATAAAATTATTAATTATTTTTATTCTATTTTTTAATAAATAAGGTAAAATTTCTTTCATTTTAAAAAAAGAATTTTCCTTTTTTGATTGATTTTTATTTAAAATAAATTTATAAATATTTTTATAAATAATTGAATCTTTTCTTTGTTCTGTACTTAAATTTAATATCTGTTCATTTTTTTGTATTAAACCTTCAATATTTATATATGTACCTTCTTTTTCTAAAAAAGTTAAACCAGGTAATATTAAATTAGAATTTTGAGCATCTTCTGTAAAGTGATGTCCTTGATAAATTATAAAATTATTTTTTTCTTTTATTAATTTTTTTTTTAAATTAGTATTATATAAATAAGATATTTTTGAATTTTTTAAATTTAATTTAGTACTTGAAAAGTTTATTTCTAAAAAATTTATAAATGAATTTTTTGAATTAAAAAAATTAATATTATTATTTAAAAAAGATATATTTTTTAATTTTGATATTAAAAAATAAGCATTTTTTTGGTTAATAATATTTTCACCAAAAATTATAATAGGGTTTTTAGCTTTTTTTATATTTTTACAAAAAGAATGTTTACCTAAAATAATATTAACTAAAACATCTAAACTTAATCCTAAATTATCTACAGGATATGTAAAGTCTATTTTGTTACCTATATAAGCTACTTTAAAATTTCCCTTTCTTAATCTATTAATTAAATGAATATTTAATATTGAACCTTCTTGACGTATATCACTATTAATTATTAAACATAAATCAGATTCATCAATACTTTTTAAAGTATTTTGAAATAAAAAATTTGAAGTTAAATCCGAATTTATTTTTAAATTTTTATTATTTAAAAATTTTTCATAACTAATATTAGATATTCCTAATTTATTTAAATTTTTTTTTAATAAAAAAAGAGATTCTAAATCTATTAAATCACCAATAACACTTTTAATATTAAAACTATCAGTTGTTATTAATTTTTGATTTATAATATTTAAAGCATCAAACCATGATATTTTTTGAAATTTATTATTTTCATCTTTTAATAAAGGATATTTAATTCGTTGATATTTTAAACTATCAAAAAAAAATCTAGTTTTATTTGAAATCCATTCTTTATTTATATTAAAATTTGTTTTAGGTAAAATACGAACAATTTCATTATTAAAAATATCTACTTTAATATTTGAACCAATTCCATCTAAAACATCTATACCTTCTTTTTTTCTTAATTCCCAAGATCTCGCTTTAAAAGTAAAAGGTTTTGAAGTTAAAGCACCTACTGGACATAAATCTATTAAATTTCCTGAAAATTCTGAACTAAATATATTTGGATAATAAAAATTAATTTCAGTTTTATTACCACGTCCAGTAGTTCCTAAATTATCAATACCACAAACTTCATTAGCAAAACGAACACAACGTGTACAATGAATACATCTTGTCATAATTGTTTTAATAAAAGGACCACAATATTTATCTTCAACTCCTCTTTTTTTAAAAAAAAAACGACTTCTATCTGAACCAAAAATCATTACTTGATCTTGTAAATCACATTCAGAAGCTTGATCACATATAGGACAATCTAATGGATGATTAATTAATAAAAATTCTAATACACTTTCTCGAGCTTTTTGAACTAAAGGTGTATCTGTAAAAATTTTCATATTTGGCATAACAGGCATAGCACAAGAAGCAACAGGTTTAGGTGAATTTTCAATTTCTACTAAACACATTCTACAATTACCTGCTATTTGTAAATTTTCTTGAAAACAAAATTTAGGAATTTCAATTTTTAAAATATTACAAGCTTGTAATACTGTTAAATTCTTATTAACTTTTGTTTTTATATTATTTATATAAATAGTTATCATTTTTAATAAAATATAATTTATAAATTTTTATTTAAATACACTAAAACAAAATATTTTATATATTTTATAATATAACTTTTTTTAGATGAATTACGTAAAATATTAAAAAATGTTTATTCGAAAGAATTTAATTATATATATATATAAATTAAACAATTAAAAATTTAGATTAAAATAGTTATATTATATTAATATTAAAAAAAAATAAAATTAAAAAAATTTAAAAGATATTTATATTTTTATAGAAAAAAAGAAAAAATATTAATAAATTTAATTTTAATAATATTATTTATAATAAATAATTAATTAGCAATGCTATTTATAGTATTGTTTATTAATTATCTATTTATTGGTACCTTTAATATTTAAAAAAAATATTAATTAATATATATTCAAAATATATATATTATTATAGTATATAATAAATTAAATAAAAATATTTTTATAATACTTTTATTTAATTATATAAGGATTTTTTTGAAAAGAAAAATAGTCTTTATTTTTAACTATTTTAAAAAATAATTATGAAAGAATATATTAAATTTATAATTAAAAATTCTATAGAATTAAATAATGAACTTTTAGAAAATAAAATAAAAATAGAAGAAAATATTAATGAAATAGAAAAAGAACAAAAACAAGAAACTAATTTAATGACCTGGTCAAATTTATTTTATTTAATAGGAATTATTAGTTTAATAGGAGTAAGTATTTATTTATATAATAATGACTGGTTTACTATAAGTCAGCATATAAATAAAATAGGTCACTTAAAAGAGCTTGATGATATAGGTAATATATTATACAAACTATCAACGGAATTATCTAAATCTTGTACAGTTAAAAGTTGGGAAATTATTCATAAAGTGTTAAAAGATTTAGAAAAAGATTCTTTTGATAGTTTCGAATTGATTACCGAATTAGAAAAACTAAAAAAAATAAATGTATTATATCCTGGACAATTTTCAACAAATCATGATTCTTTTGAAAAAAGTTTAATTAAATTAATAAATTTTTTAAAAGAAATATTATAAAATAAAAAAAACAAAGGAAGAATTTAAAATGCATTTATAAATAAAAATAAAGAGTAAAGTTATTTAAAAAATTATGTTTAAAAATAGATCAAATTTAGAAATAATTATATTAGGAGTTTTATATTCAACTATATTTAATTTAATATTTACATTGAATTTAATATTTAATGAAAAATTTTTAATAGATTTTTTTTTATGGTTAATATTTAAAATTTAAAAAAAAATATATTAAAAAATACATTATTTAAGATATTTTAATTGAAATAAAAATATATATAATATTATATTATTATGTTATTACAATCTTCTAAATTTATAGGTGCTGGTTTAGCTACAATTGGATTAGCTGGAGCAGGTGTTGGTATTGGATCAGTTTTTGGTTCTTTAGTATTAGGTATTTCTAGAAACCCATCTTTACAACAAGAATTAACTAGAACTGCTATTTTAGGTTTCGCATTAACTGAAGCTATTGCATTATTTTGTTTAATGATGGCTTTCTTAATTTTATTTGCTTTTTAATATATAAATTAAATTTTATAATAGTAATTTAATACTATTATAATTTATTATATATATATACATATTTATACTAAAATATTATAAATATAAAATATAATTCCCTTTTATTCAAAAGTATTTATAATAAAATTTTATTTTAATAACATGAATTTAATTAATTTCAGATAATATAAAATTTTTTTTATTTATAATATTTTTATATACAACCTCTTGGACTTGAACCAAGATTTTAAAGCTTAGAAGGCTAATACTCTACCAATTAAGTTAAGGTCGTTTTAATTTTTATTTTTTATATTAAAAATAGCTTGTAACGAATTTCTAGATAATTGTTTATATAAATTTTTATTTAAATATTTTTGTTTTTTTTTTTCTTTTTTAGTTAAAGTTACTGCACCTATTAAAGCTATTAATAAAATAATACCAGCTACCTAAAAAAAAAAAAGCATAATAACTATATAAAATTTGCCCTATTGTTTCTATATTAGTTATATAATCTAATTGATTTACAACTTTCCTATAAAAAAAATCATTTTTAAAAAAAGATTGTTCAATTAAATGATAATATGTAGTAAATATTTTACTAAACATTACAGAAGTTTCTAAAAAGAAAACAAAACTTATTAAAAAAATAATTGGAAGATAACCAAAATTATTATTATTATTTTTATCAATTAATACATTAATATCTAACATCATTATTACAAATAAAAATAAAACTGTAATAGCACCTACATAAATAATAATTAACATAATAGATATAAATTCAATTTCAGAAATTAATAATAATCCTGTTGAATTTGTAAAAACTAATATTAAAAAAAATGCGGAATATATTGTATTTGTAGAATATATTACAAATATAGCTGATGTTAAAGCTATACTTGAAAAAAAAAAGAAGAAAATTGTTTCAAAATTCATAAATTAAAATATAAAATATTCTTAAATGATATATTTTATTTTAATAATATAATATTATATATTATATTATTATTTTATTATTAAAAATATTAAAAAGAATAATAAAATTATAACAAAATCAAAATAAAATAATAATGAAAAGAAAATAATATTAATTAAAAAAATAGTACTAACTAATATTAATAATGAATAATGGTAAATATAACCTGTTTGTAATAAAACTATTTGTCGACTTAAAAATGCAAATATAGTAACTAAACCATAAGGTCCACACATTTCTATTAAACCTTTATCTACCATTTTATAAGTAACATTATAACCTATTTTTAATATATATTGATTAACAAATTCATAATATATTTTATCAAAATACCATTTTCTATTTAAGAAATTATAAAAATATAAACCATAATTAGAAGTTTTTAAATCATATAAAAATCTAAATTTGAAAAAATATAAATAAAATGCACTAAATAAACCACAAAAACTTAAAATTACTGGTAATAATTTAAAAAAAGTTGGTAAAAATTCAGCATCAATCATTTGATTATTTATAGGATCTATATATATTGAATTGTTCCAAAAATTTGAACCCAAACCTACAAACATATCTTTAGATAAATAACCTATAAATATACTACCAAAAGCTAATAAACCTAAAGGTAAACCCATTTCTAAAGGAACATCATGCGCATGTCTTATAACATTTTTATATGCATTTGTTTCACTTAAAAAAGCAAAAAATATTAAACGAGTTGAATAAAAAGCAGTAAAGAAAGCACCTATAGTACCTAACCAATAAGCAAAATGACCTGTTTCACTAAAACTAGCAAAAGATACTTCTAATATTAAATCTTTAGAATAAAAACCTGTTAAAAAAGGAAAACCCATTAAAGATAATGATCCTATTAAAAACATAATATAAGTAAAAGGTAATATACGTCTTAATCCACCCATTTTTCTAATATCTTGTTCATCACCCATGGCATGTATAACAGCTCCTGAACATAAAAATAATAATGCTTTAAAATATGCGTGATTTGATAAATGGAAAATAGCTAAAGGATAATTAGATAAACCACAAGCAAAAAACATATAACCTAATTGACTACATGTAGAATATGCAACAATTTTTTTAAAATCATTTTGAACTAAACCTATAGTACTTGCAAAAAAGGCAGTTGAAGCTCCAATAACAGTTATAACTTTTAAAGAAAAAATTGAATATTCAAATATAGGGGAACATCTAGCAGTTAAATAAACACCTGCTGTAACCATTGTAGCTGCATGAATTAATGCTGAAACTGGTGTAGGCCCTTCCATTGCATCAGGTAACCATAAGTGTAAAAAAATTTGAGCAGATTTACCCATAGCACCTATAAATATTAAGATACATGATACATCAATAATACTTAAATTATAATTAAAGAAAACAAAAGTAAAATTTTTAACAATTGAAATAGCTGCAAAAGTACTAAAATATTCTACAGTTCTAATATTATAAAAGATGGTTAAAATACCTAATAAAAAAATTAAATCACTAATTCTATTTACTAACATAGCTTTAATAGCTGCTTTATTTGCTTGTAAACGGGTAAACCAGAAATTAATTAATAAAAAAGAACAAAAACCTACACCTTCCCAACCAACAAACATTTGTACAAAATTATCACCGGTTACTAATATAATCATAAAAAAAGTAAATAGAGATAAATAAGACATAAATCTCGATAAATGTGGATCATGAACCATATATTGAGAAGAATATAAATGAACTAATGTAGAGATACTTGTTACAACCACTAACATAACCATTGTTAAGGTATCAAATAAGAAACTCCAATTACAATTAAATAAACCACTGTTGATCCAAGTTGCTAAATAAATTAAATATTCATATTCAGAAGTAATTGAATCATAAAAAATTATTAATGAAAAAATAAAACTTAAAAAAGTTGTTAAAGTAGTTATAAATACAGAACCTTTACGTCCTACATAAAAACCAAATAATCCGGATGCTATTGATCCTAATAATGGTAAAAATACGATAGATAATAATAACATAATAAAATATAAATATAGAAATTTTAAGAAATAAAAAAAATATTTAAATAATATTTTTATTTCTTAAATAATAAAATTAATTAAATATTTTTTAATATAAATAAAATTATATATATATATATATATATTAATATTAATACACTTAAATATATTAATAAATTTTCGGAAGAAAAGGATTCGAACCTTTGATCTTCTGTTCCCAAAACAGATGCATTAAACCATACTATGCTACCTTCCGTATAAATAGAAGATAATGATGGTAGGATTTGAACCTACAACATTAGGATTATGATTCCCACGTTCTACCATTAAACTACATCATCATAATAATATAAGTCGAAGTGGGATTTGAACCCACGAGTTAATAAATTAACTGATAGTTTAGCAAACTACTGCCTTAAACCTGACTTGGCTATTCGACCTAAAATATAAAAACTTCTTTGATAGGATTTGAACCTACAACCTAACGGTTAACAGCCGTTTGCTCTACCATTGAGCTACAAAGAAATAAATATATTTAAAATTTTGAAACTTTTAGTATTTTTAAGCTGAATACCTTACGATACTTATACTTAAAACCTATCAATGTAATAGTCTTTTACAGTTTTCATATGAAAAATTTTTAAGAATGGTT
The DNA here is from genome assembly GCA_006386115.1 of Globisporangium splendens. NCBI lineage: Eukaryota > Oomycota > Peronosporomycetes > Pythiales > Pythiaceae > Globisporangium > Globisporangium splendens. The sequence continues at coordinate 49,228 of VFIW01000139.1, forward strand.
TCTTACTTAGATGCTTTCAGTAATTATCCAAAATAAATTTAGCTACTCGGCGATGCTTTAAAGACAACCGATACACCAGTGATTTACCCTTCTCGGTCCTCTCGTACTAGAGTCAGATTCTTTCATTTTTCAAAATATCTATAGAAGATAGGAACCAAACTGTCTCACGACGTTCTAAACCCAACTCACGTACCACTTTAATCGGCGAACAGCCGAACCCTTGGAACCTTCTTCAGCTCCAGGATGTGATGAGTCGACATCGAGGTGCCAAACGACTCCGTCGATAGGAGCTCTTAGGAGTCATCAGCCTGTTATCCCCGGAGTACCTTTTATCCGTTGAGCGATAATCTTTCCACAAAGAATTATCGGATCACTATGACCGACTTTCGTCCCTGTTTGATATGTCTATCTTACAGTCAAGCAAGCTTATACCATTGCGCTCTACAATTGATAATATAATCCAATTTGAGCTTACCTTTGTACACCTCCGTTACTCTTTAGGAGGTGACCGCCCCAGTCAAACTACCAACCATACACTGTCTATTTATAGAAATATTAGTTATTTATTTTAATAAGAGTGGTATTTCAATGTTATCTAAACAATTCACTAGCGTGAAGGTCTTATTGATTCCCACTTATGCTACACATATTAGATAAAATAACAATATAAAGATGTAGTAAAGGTTCACGGGGTCTTTCCGTCTAACTATAGAGAATCCGCATCTTCACGGATAATTCAAATTCACTGAGTTTATATTGGAGACAGCGGGGATGTCGTTACACCATTCATGCAGGTCGGAACTTACCCGACAAGGAATTTCGCTACCTTAGGACCGTCAGAGTTACGGCCGCCGTTTACTGGGACTTCCATTCAATGCGCAAACATCTCCTATTAATCTTCCAGCACCGGGCAGGTGTCAGACCCTATACATCATGTTACCATTTAGCAGAGTCCTAAGTTTTTATTAAACAGTCGCAACCCCCTATTTTGTGACACCTAAATATTAAAAAATAATATTTAGGTACTCTTTATCCCGAAGTTACAGAGTCATTTTGCCGAGTTCCTTCAATATAATTCTCTCATCCACCTTAGTCTACTCGACCTATCCACCTGTGTCGGTTTAGGGTACGGTTTTTTTAAAAAAAAGCTATTTCCTGAAAAAGTAAAACTTTTTGTCACTTTTTTTAAAAAATTTAATTTAAAAATTATCCCATCAAAATTCGCTTTCGTCAAATCTTTCTTAGGGGCCGTTTCACTCTATGAAATACATTTTAACATAGAAACCCTTGGATTTACGGTGATAATGATTCTTATTCATTATTTTTTGTTACTAATGCCAGCATTTTCTTTTCTGATATCTTCAATATATTTTACAACATATCTTTATCAACATACAGAATGTTCCGCTACCGTTTTATTTATAATAAAACTTGCCGCTTCGGTAAATTTCTTAAGTCTCGATACATTTTAGGCGCAAAAAAACTAGACCAATGAGCTATTACGCTTTCTTTAAAGGATGGCTGCTTCCAAGCCTACCTACTGGTTGTAATTATTTTTTCACTTCCTTTTTCACTTAGAATATTATTTAGAGACCTTAGCGTTCAATCTGGGCTGTTTCCCTCTTGACAATAGACCTTAGCGCCTAATGTCTGTCTATTTAAATAACTTTTTTTTGTATTCGGAGTTTCTAAGAGTTCAGTAAGTTTTTACGCCCCCTAGCTCAATGAGTGCTCTACCCCAAAAAAAGATTTTAAATGCTCTACTTCAATAGATTTCGCGGAAAACCAGCTATCTCCGAGTTTGATTAGCCTTTCACTCCTAACCACAAATCATCTCCATGTTTTGCCACACATGTGAGTTCGATCCTCCAAATAGTTTTACCTATTTTTCAATCTGTTCATAGTTAGATCACTCGGTTTCGGGTCTTATTTTTATAACTATATTGCTTTTTAAAACTTGATTTATCTACGCCTACTTTAAAAAAATTAAGCTTGCTATAAAAATAAACTTGCTGGCCCATTATGCAAAAGGTACACTGTTACTTTAATATAAAGTTCCAATTGATTGTTAACATTAAGTTTCAGAATTATTTCAAACTCAAAAGTTCTTTTTCACCTTTCCTTTACAGTACTTGTTCACTATCGATCATTAATTTTTACTAGGTTTTGAGGGTGGTTCCCCAATATTCAAAAAAGATTACACATACCTCTTTTTACTATTATAAAAATATAAGTTATTTTACAGGACTTTAACCTTTTTATGTTAATTTTTTAAAATTATTCAAATAAATATTATTTATTTTTATAAACCTATTTTCCATTTTCACTCGTCATTACTTACGGAATCTCGTTTGATTTTTTTAACAGTTACTTAGATATTTCAATTCACTGTTTTTGAAATTTTCACAAAGAAAAAGTTTTCTCTAGGATATCTATATTTCAAAATATATTATTATTTAACATAGCTTTTCGCATTTTTTACGTCCTAAAAATAAAATTAATGCCAAGGCATCCACTTAATGCTTTTATTATTGTTGTAACTTAAACCATTAAAATATTTTAAAATTTTAATTTTTTTTTAAATATTCATTAATTAATTTTAAATTTAAAGAAAAGGGATATACAACATCATTAAATGAAGGTTTTTTTAAAAAAACACCTTTTTTTAATTTTTTATGTACATATAAATAATTAGTTATTTTTGGTTTTTCAGGTTTTTTTTTTTGAATAACATTAATTTTTTTTTTAAAATATTTATTATTTTTATGAATAAATTGTTGATTTAATTTATTTTTTATTTTATTTTTTTTTTCTAACATTAATTTATTAATTTATTATACTAATAACATCTCCTTTTTTCAATAAAAAATTTGGTTTATTCACTATTTTATCATTTATTTTAACTTTATTATGGTTAATTAATTGTTTAGATTGAAAAACTGTTTTTGCTAATTTTAATCTTACTATATTAATATCTAAACGACTTTCTAATAAAAGAATAAAATTTTTAAAAGTATTGATTTTATTATCTTTTTTATTTAAATTATTAAATAAATTTTTTAATTGATATTCAGGTATACAACCATAAAAATTTTTAAATTGTTGTTTTTCAAAAAGTCTTTTTTGAAAAAATCTATTTCTTTTTTCAGGTTTTATTTCTTTTTTATATTTTAATCTTTTTTTAAATAAATTCCATTTTTTTTTATTTAATTTTGATATTTTTAAATTTGTATGTATGTTTTCATTATTTTGAAAACATATTTTATTTCGAGGTCTAAATTTATTCATATTTTATTAAAATAATTTTCTTAATAAATACATTAAAGTATATAATGATTTAATATTTTTAGAATTAGTTATTACAGGATAATTAATATCTTTTAAACTTTGGCTAGTATTTATAAAAGATATTGTTGGAATTTTTAATGTAGATAATTCTTTACTTAAAAATTTTTCATTAATAGAACTTTTAATTATTAATACTAATTTAATTTCTTCTTTATTTAATAAATAATTAATTTTTTCATTCATAAAACTGTTAATTATTTTATTAGTAATCAAACCGTTAATCCAATCTTTATTAAAAAAAATAATATTTTGATTATTTTTAATAAATTTTTTATTAATTAAAAATTTAATATCGTCCGAATTACCTATTATTAATATTTTTTCTTCTTTATTTATTGTAAATTTTATTAATTTAAAAATACGCTTTAAAAAAAAAGAAATATTTTTTAAATTAATTATTGTATAATTATGTCTAATACCATAAATAAATGGTAAAATATCTTTATTAGTATCTTTTAAAGACTCTCCATATATATTTTTTGATTTAAATAATAAATTTAATAAAATATTATTATTTTCTTTATTTTTTTTTTTATTAATCATATTTAATTATTTTTTACTTTTTTTACCTTCTTTTTTTAAAATTTTTTCATTTTTTAATAATAAACCTTTTCCTTTATAAGGTTCTGGTTTTTTATGATTTTTTATAAAATGTACAAATTGAGTTAAAAATATAAAATCTATACTACTAAAAATTAAATTATTAACTTGACTAATTACTTTAATATTTGAAGGTATTGCTATAGTAATATTATGACTAAATCCTAATTTTAAAATTAAATTATCATTTTCAACAAAAGCTTTAAAACCTATTCCTTTTAGTATTAAATTTAATTTAAAACCTTGTAAAACTCCTTTTATTTTTAATTTTATTAATTTATTGTATAAATTTAAAATACTTTTTTTATTTTTTTGTGAATTAAGAATTAATATTAATTGATTTTTTTTATAAAAAAATAAAATTTCATTAATAAAAGTTAAGGATAATACTCCTAATAAGCCCTCAAAATATAATTTTTTATCTTCATTATTAATAGTTATTTTTACATTTTGAGATATTTTAAAAGTTTTATCTATAAAAAATATATCTATATTTCCTAAAGAACTTTTAAAAAAAATTTTATTTTTTATTTTAATATTTTTTTTTAATAATTTAATCATAATTTTTAGAAAATTTTACAAATTAATTCACCACCAACATTTAATTTTTTAGCTTGTAAATCAGTTAAAATACCAATAGAAGTTGATAAAATATAAAATCCTTGTTTTTTTATATATAAATCTTTATTTTTTACATATAAACGTTTACCTGGTTTTGATAAACGTTTTATTTCAGTAATTATAGCTTTATTTTTTCTATATTTTAAATATATATCTAATTGGTTATTTGAATTAATTTTATAACTTTTGATAAAACCTTCACGAACTAATATATTTAAAATATTTATACATTGTTTTGAATTTTGTTGTGTTATTTTAGATTTTTTTGATAAATAACCGTTTTTTATTTTTGAAAATAAATTTGAAAGAGTATCTGTAATAATCATATTAATTTACCAACTATATTTCGAAACACCGGGTAAGAATCCTTTTGATGCTAATTTACGTAATTGTATTCTCGATATTTTAAATAAACGATAAACACTTTTTGAACGTCCAGTTAATACACATAAATTTTTAATACGTGTAATTGATGAATTTTGATGAAAAAAATTTAGAAAAAAAAACCATTTTTGTTGAATTTTCCATCTTAAATCTTTATTTATATTTAAATTTTTTGAAATAATTTTTAAAATTAATCTTTTTTTTTCTAAATTTTGAAATAAATAACGTTGTTTAATGTTTTTTTTTATTTTTTTTTGCATAATATATTATAATATATATTTTTATGTGGAGATAATCGGATTCGAACCGATAACCTTATATTTGCAAAACATATTTTCTACCAATTGAAATATATCCCCAATAATAAAATAAGTGTATTGGGACTCGAACCCAAGACCATCGGATTAAAAGTCCGGTGCTCTACCAACTGAGCTATACACTTATTTAAAATTATTAAATATTTATAAATACTTTTTTAAATAATAAAAATTTTTGATTTAAAAAAAAATTAATTTTTTTTTTTAAAATATTATTTAATAAAGGTGTTTGTTGTATTTTAACTTTTTGATTTTCTTTATAAATAGATAATTTTTTAATAATAAATAATTCAAAATTAGAACAAAAAGTTTTATAAGAATTATTAAGAAAAAAAATTATATTATTTTTTTCAAAATTTATTTGACTTTTTTTTTTATTATCAAATATTATTTTTTTTTTCTAATTTTAAGATATAAACAAATTTTTGGTAAAAAAAAAAATAAGTAATAAAAAAATAAAAATTTAAAAAAAAAAAAAAAGAAACATTGAAACTGATTTTAAAAAATGAAAATTGATAAATTGTGGCATAATTATTTTTTTTTGATTTATTTCACGTACATATAATTTCTTGAAAGAACAATTTTTTTAAAAATTATTTTTTTTTTTTTTTTTTTTAATTTTATTATTTTTAATTAATTCTTGTAAATAAGATACTCTTGATAGTACTTTTTTATCTTTAAAATTTAAATCATTAATTATATCTATTTTAAAATTTAAATAACGTAATTTATAACTATTAATTAATTGTTTTGGTTGAATTTTTTTAGGAATATAAAAAAATTTTTTTTTTTTAAACCTATTTTTTTTATTTATATAAAAAGTTTTTTTATTATTAATTAAATTATTCAAATTAATAGGTTTCATTGAAAAAACTACACCTAATATTGAAATTAAAACTTTTTTATTAGTTCCACCAATAATACGACCTTTTATTATATTATTTTGTTTTTTTATAATATTTTTAAAAATTATTGAATTAAAATGATATAAAATATCATAATTTAAGTTATAATTAAATAATAATTGATTTTCATACTGTATTTTAATAGTATATATATTATTTAAATTTAAAACTGTAGGTGGTATATAAATATTTTCATAATTATTTAATTCAATAATATTTGAATCAATATTTTTATATAATATTTGATTTTCAAATAATATTTTTTTTAATTTAAATTTGTTTTTTTTTAAAAAATTATTGTTTAAAAAATGTTGATAATTTAATAAATTATTAAATTTTTGTTTTTTTAATTTTTGCATTTAAATATATTAAATAAAATTAGGCCTAGTAGGATTTGAACCTACAACTACACCGTTATGAGCGGTATGCTCTAACCAATTAAACTATAAGCCTTATTATTTATAAATAAATTTTGTTTTAACAGGTAATTTATTTGAACCTGCTTTTAATACTTTCTTAGCATTTTCTAAAGAGATACCACTAATTTCATATAAAATTTGTCCTTTTTTTACTTTAGCAACCCAAAAAGAAACAGCACCTTTACCTTTACCCATACGATTTTCTGTAGGTTTTGAAGTAACAGGTGTATCAGGAAAAACTCTAATCCATAGAAAACCTAATCTTTTCATTTTTCTAACAATTGTTCTACGTGTTGCTTCTATTTGTCTAGCAGTTAATCTAGCTTCTTCTAAAACTTTAATAGCATATTTACCAAATATAATTTGATTACCCTTTGTTGTTTTACCTACAAGTTTACCTTTAAATTGTTTTTTATATTTTGTTTTTTTAGGAAATAACATAAATTTAATTTTTTTTTAAAAAAACCCAAAATTTAATACTACAAATACCAGAAGGTGTTTTAAATTCATTAAAATGGTATTTAATATCATATTTTAAAGTATTTAATGGGATTTTTCCTTTCTGATAAACTAATTTTTTTTTACGTTTTGAACCATTTAATCTTCCTTTAAATTGTAAACGATATCCTATAAAATTAGAAAACATTCTAAAAAATTCTTGAAGAATATTATTTATATTTTTTATATATTTTTTATGAGATTTTTTTCTTTCTAAAGATTGTTTAATATAATAAGAAATCATATTTATATTTTTAGTATATAATGCATAACTAAAATTATAAATCATTTTTTTAACATCTTTATTTATTTTATTATTTTTTTTTATAAAACGAAAAATTCTTCCTAATTTTTTTTTTAATATTTTTAAATCTTTTAATTTTACATTTTTTATAAAAAGTTTTATATTATTATTCTTATAATATAAATTCAAATGATTAATAATTTTATTATAAGGTAATCTATAAAAATTTTTTGAATGTTGACGTACATAAATATAAATATTTATATTTTTTGAAGTTTTCACTGTATTTAATTTTATTAATTTTAAATTTTTATAATTAAAAATATTTTCAAAATATTTTCTAATTTCTAAATCAAAATGTAATAAATTTGAATATTCATTTTTTTCAACAATCCATTTTGAATGCCAATTTTCATTTTTATTTAATCGTAAACTAATTGGTATTATTTTTTGACCCATAATTTAATTTATTTTTTTTTTTTATATATATGTTTTTTTCGAGTATTTACAAATTCACCGAATTTGAAACCTATCATTTTTTCATTTATTTTAATATTGATAAAAGTTTTACCATTATAAATATTTACAAAATGATCAACATATTCAGGTAATATTGTTAAATTTTTATTATCTATTTTTATCCATTGTTTTTTTTTTAATAAATTAACTTTAAAAAAAGGACCTTTATATTTACTTCTAGACATATTTGATATTACTTACTGTATAATTAATTTTTTTTTTTTTTTATTACGTGTAGGTTTACCTTTAGTAATTTTACCTTGAGGTGTAACTGATGGTCTACCACCACTAGTTTTACCTTCACCACCACCATGTGGGTGATCAACTGGATTTTTTGCTACTCCACGTACTTTAGGTCTTCTGTTTAACCATCTAGAACGTCCAGCTTTACCCAATTTTATTTTTTTATGGTTTATATTAGAAACTATACCTAAAGTAGCATAACATGATAATAATATTAATTTTAATTCACCAGAACTTAATCTAATTTTTGCATATTTATTATTAATTTTTTGTATTAATTGCGCTGAAGTACCCGCACTTCTTATTAATTTTCCTTTTGAATTAGGGTATAAACTTATATTATGTATTAAACTACCTATCGGTATATTTTTTAAAGGTAAAGCATTTCCTACTTTTAATTCAGCTTCTGGAGAACTTTTAATATATTGATTTAAATTTAAACCTTCTGGAGCTAAAATTAAATGTGATTGTAAATCATTTTTTATATAAGCAATATTTGCAGATCTGTTAGGGTCATATAAAATTTTAGTAACATAACCTTCTATATTTTGGGATCTATTAAAACTAATTTTTCTATATAAACGTTTATGACCTCCACCTCTATGTCTTACAGTTATTTTACCTTGATTATTTTTACCATTTGCTCTTTTAAAACCTTTTATTAAGTTTTTAATTTTAAAAGTTTTAGTTAAATTATTTTTTTTTAACAAAAATGTTTGACGTTGTGACGGTGTTATGGGATTTATTTTTTTTTCTATCATTTTATATGGTATATAGATAAAATCTATTATGTTATATATTTTTAATAAAACAATTTCAGATTCAAAAAGTATTTTATATTCATTAACTGTTTTATATGGTATAAATGAATATCAATCTAAAAAAATTTGTAAAAATATAGGAATTAATCCTCAAATAACTATTAATAAACTTAAAAATAATCATGTAAACCGTTTAATTAATTATATAAATAAAAATATAAAAATTGAACAATTATTAAAACAATCTAAAAAAGATAGATTAAATGAATTATTAGATATTAAAAGTAATCGTGGTATAAGATTAAGTCAAGGATTACCTGTAAGAGGTCAACGTACACATACCAACGCTAAAACAGTTAAAAAATTAAAAAAAATCTTTATTCAAAAACAACCTTTACGTAATAAACGTCCATTTAAAGTTCAAAAAAAAAAAAAAAAAAAATAATATTTATATGATTACAAATAAATTCTAAAAACAAAAAATAAAAATAACTTAATTTTAGCTATTTCATGTAACAAGTAGTTTAAAAAATTAGATAATAAGTTTACTAAAATTACTGGAGGTATTTAAAAACAATGTCTGGACAAAAAATCACTTAAAACAAACTTAAATTTAAGAAAGAAAAATACGCATTATAATGTACAGTAATAATATAAATAAATCAATATATTCAAATTAAAAAAAATTAAAAATTAAATTACATTTAAATGGAACAGGTTAGTAGATTTAATATTTTAAAAAAATATAAAAAAAAAAAATATATTAAAAGGATATATTTGATAAAACTTCTAGACCTTTAAGGTGGTAGAATTGAAAAAAATGAAAAAGCGTTACTTTTTATAAAACTGCTAGGTGTGATCGAGTGGTTTTTTAAGGTGTCAAGTCTTGAAAACTGAAGTATGATAATACAGTGGGTTCGAATCCCAATAATCCTTTTAAAAATTTAAAAGTAGAGAGGATTTGAACCGTCCATTAAGGATTTGCAGTACCTTACATACATTATGTATCTAGACATAATATATTTCAAATTATGAATAAAAGTAAAAAATTCTTTACTATCAAAATAAAATTATTTTAAACAAAGGGATCTTTCTTTAAAAATAACATCTATAAGTATATTAAAAAAATTATCAATTAAATGTTAAAAAAATTTTTAAAGAAATAAAAACAAATAAAGATATAAAATACAAATTTTATAAAAATAAAGTAAAATTTTATAAAAAAAATATATATAAAAAATATTATAATAAAAATTTCAAAAACAAAAAAAAAAAAAAAATTAATAGTTGATTTATAAAATCTGGAGGTGAAATTATTGCACTAATTATTATAAATTTTAAAAAAAAAAATTTTCTTAAATTAATAATTGTTTTAATTTTAAAAATATTATTAAATATTATAAAAAATAATATAAAAAAATATATAAATATTGAAAAAAAATATATAAAAGATGTAAATATAAAATTAAAATAATTATTTAATTTAGGTTCAAAATATATATTAAAAAGATATTTATTAGAAAAATTAATATTTAAAAAAAAATACCAAATATTTGGAATTATTTTTATTAAAATAATAGAAATAATAAAAAAATTAAAAATTAAAAAAATTAAATAAATTTTTATTATTTTAAAATTTTCATATTTAAATAAACCTGATGAAAAAAAAAACCAACATTGTATTATACTTAATTGAAATATTATAAAAAATGATACAAAAATTGATATAAAAATATTAGTAACAAATATTTCAGTAATATTTGTAAAAATAAAATATTTTAATAAATCTTTATTTATTAATATATTAATAAATAAATATATTAATTGATTTGAAAAATAATAAGATATTATAAATAGATAAAAAAAAGTAATTAATAATATAAAAAAATTATATTTTAATTCAAATAAATGTAATTGTAAATAAGTTGTTATTTTATTGTTATTCATATTATATTTAATATAAGCCTACTTGGTGAAATTGGTAAACACGATAGATTTAAAATCTGTTCCCACTTCAGGGTTATTGGTTCAAGTCCAATAGTAGGTATTTTTATCAAAGTGGTGAAATTGGTAAACACGTTACACTTAGGATGTAAAGCTTTAGTGCATTAAGGGTTCAAGTCCCTTCTTTGATAGTTTCTATAAGAATATATTTTAAGACGAGATAGAGTAATTGGTAACTTATCAGGCTCATAATCTGGAGATGTAGGTTCGAATCCTGCTTTCGTCAAAATTAATTAAAAATTTATGATACAAATTCAAACTAAATTAAAAGTAAATGATAACAGTGGTGTCAAAATAGGACAATGTATAAAAATATATAAAAGTAAAGTTGGAAAAATAGGTGATACAATATTAATTTCAGCTAAAAAATTGCGTTTAAATCAAAAAAAAAAAATGAAAATAATTAAAGGTGATTTATTCAAAGCTTTAATTGTTCATACAACTTATCAAAAAAAAAGTACAATAGGAAATTTAATTAAATTTGATAAAAATTGTATCATAATATTAAATAATCAAAATAAACCTTTAGGTACACGTATTTTTGGTCCAATTACATCTGAATTTCGAAAACAAAAAAATTTTAAAATTTTATCATTATCTTCTAATATTTTATAAACTTTAAATTAAATATGAATAAAAATTTAAAAAATCATTATCAAAATGTTATTATATACGATCTTATAACAAAATTACATTTTAAAAATATATTTGAAATTCCAAAAATAACTAAAATTTGTTTAAATATTGGATTTAAAAATGCAAATATTGAAAAAAAAAAATTAATAAATATTATATTACTTTTAAAATTAATTACTAATCAAAAACCTATTGTAACTAAATCTAAAAAAAATAATATTTTTTTAAAAATAAAAAAAAATTCAATTATAGGATGTAAAGTTACTCTAAGAAAAAAAAATATATATATATTTTTAGAAAAACTTTTAATATTTATATTACCAAATATAAATAAAATAAATTTTAATTTAAAAAATAAAAATATATTAAATTTTCAAATTAAAAATGTATTAAATTTTTTTGAATTAAAAACAGAATTTTTAAAATTTAAAGATATACCTCCAATTGATATTTCAATACATACAAATTCAAAAAATAATAATGAATTATCTACATTATTAAATTCTTTTTTTATAATAAAAAAATAATAGCAAAAATAGCTCAATGGTAGAGTATAACCTTGCCAAGGTTAATGTTGAGGGTTCGAATCCCTTTTTTTGCTTTCATTTTTTTATAATAATTAAAAAATAAAATGGACCCAAAGGCAGTATTTGGTATTTCCATATAAATTAAATAATAAGGGAATAATTATATAAGAATTGACATTTTATTATGTGATTATAGATTAATTGGTAAATCCTTTATCTTCCAAGTAAATATTGTGGGTTCAAGTCCCACTAATCACATTTATATATGAGGAGAAATGGCTGAGTGGTTAAAAGCGGCAGACTGTAAATTTGTTGAAATATTTTCTACGTAGGTTCAAATCCTACTTTCTCCAATTATAAAAATAATAAAAATTTTATATTCTTTAAGATATATTTTAATGTAAGAATGTTTATTATTAAAATTTTTTGATTTTTTACTAATTTATATTAAATTTTTAATATAAAAATTAAATAGAGTTTGATCCTGGCTCAGAATAAATGCTATTGGTATGCTTAACACATGCAAGTTGAATGTTTAATTTTTAGACATAGCGAACGGGTGAGTAACGCGTGAATTATCTACCTTTTAATTCAGGATAATTATTTAATATAAAAATACTGAATAATTTAAATAAAGTTTTAATAACGTTAAGAGATGAGTTTGCGTAAGATTAGGTAGTTGGTAGTTTAAAAGACTACCAAGCCGACTATCTTTAGCTGGTTTGAAAGAATGATCAGCCACATTGGGACTGAGACACGGCCCAAACTTTTTTAAAGGCAGCAGTGGGGAATTTTGGACAATGAGCGAAAGCTTGATCCAGCAATACCAAGTGAGTGAAGAAGGCTAATTAGGTTGTAAAGCTCTTTCATTAAGGAGGAAAATGACAGTACTTAAAAAAGAAGTTCCGGCTAATACCCGTGCCAGCAGCCGCGGTAATACGGGAGGAGCGAGCATTATTCGGAATGATTAGGCGTAAAGGGTTTGTAGGTGGTTTTTTAAGTTGAAAAAAACAAATTAAAGCTCAACTTTATAAATTTTTTCAAAACTGAAAAACTTGAGTATAAATAGAGGATAATGGAATTTCTATTGGAGGGATAAAATATGTTGATAATAGAAGGAAGATCTAAAGCGAAGGCAATTATCTGGGTATATACTGACACTGAGAAACGAAAGCTTGGGTAGCGAACGGGATTAGAGACCCCGGTAGTCCATGCTGTAAACGATGAGTGCTCATATTTAGAATTTTTAGATATCAAGCTAACGCGTTAAGCACTCCGCCTGAAAAGTATAATCGCAAGATTGAAATTCAAAGGAATTGACGGGAGTCTACACAAGCGGTGGAGCATGTGGTTTAATTCGATAATACGCGCAGAACCTTACCAACTCTTGCAAATTAGGTTAAAAAATTAAATTTAATCTAAACAGGCGTTGCATGGCTGTCGTCAGCTCGTGTTGTGAAATGTTTGGTTAAATCCTTTAACGAGCGCAACCCCTATTATTAGTTGCTAATTTATTTAAATAAATAAAAGCACTCTAATAAAAATGTCAATGATAGGTTGAAGGAAGGTAGGGATGACGTCAAGTCTTCATGGCCCTTATGAGTTGGGCTACACACGTGCTACAATGATAATTACAATGAGAGGCAATAATGATTAAAAATTGGAGCAAATCTTTAAAGATTGTCTTAGTTCGGATTATGGGCTGCAACTCGCCCATATGAAGCTGGAATCGCTAGTAATCGCAGAACAGCATGCTGCGGTGAATATGTTACTAGACTTTGTACACACCGCCCGTCACATCAAGGAAGTTAAATATTTTTAAAATGATTTTTAGTTATTTTATTTTAATAAACAATTATTTAATTTTAATAATTTATATTTAAGATTTTATAATATATAAGTTCCTAAAAAGTATTTAGTAACTTTGATGAAGTCGTAACAAGGTAGTCGTAGGGGAACCTGTGGCTGGAAGAGCTCTTTAACATTCTTATATTAAAATATATTTAAAAGGAAAATAGTTTAATTGGTAAAATAATAGTCTCCAAAATTATTGTTGTTGGTTCAAGTCCAATTTTTCCTGTATATATATTTAAATAATTATATACATATATGTATACTTAAAATTTAATTATTTTATATTTTTTTAAAATATTTTATTTGAGTGTGTATATATATAATATACATATTTAAATTTTATTTATGAAATTAACACAAAAATTTAGTCAATATTTATTACAAATTTTACCTATTATAAATTATACTACTTATAAAAATGAATTATCTATAAATATTCCCCTTAATAAAATGGTTCCTATTTTTTTTTTTTTAAAAAATCATACAAATACACAATTTAAAGTTTTATCTGACATTTGTGTTGTAGATTATATTAGTAAAAAAAAACGTTTTGAAATTATTTATAATTTATTAAGTATTCGTTTTAATAGCCGTTTAAAGGTTAAAGTTTTAGTAAATGAATTACAGCCTGTAGATTCTATTATTAGTATTTATAAAACTTCAAATTGGCTTGAAAGAGAAGCTTGGGATATGTTTGGTATTTTTTTTATAAATCACCCCGATTTAAGAAGAATCTTAACAGATTATGGTTTTGAAGGTCATCCTTTACGTAAAGATTTTCCTTTAAGTGGTTATTTAGAAGTTTATTACAATGAACTAAAAAAAAGAGTAGTTTATCAACCTATAAATTTATCTCAACAATATAGATTATTTGAATTTAATAGTCCTTGGGATAAAAAAATACATTAATTTAATATTATTAAATAAATATTATATTTGTTATCAGGTTAAATTTCTATTTCATTATATGAGATGGAATAAAAAATCTTTATTTGCAGTTATTAATAATCATTTAATTGATTATCCTACACCTATAAATTTAAATTATTTTTATAGTTTTGGTTTTTTAGCTGGTATTATGTTAGTAATACAAATATTAACAGGTATCTTTTTAGCTATGCATTATACACCACATATAGATTTAGCTTTTAATAGTGTAGAACATATTATGAGAGATGTTAACAATGGTTGGTTAATAAGATATATTCACGCTAACGGTGCTTCATTTTTCTTTATTGTTGTTTATGTACATATTTTTAGAGGTTTATATTATGGTTCTTATATAACACCTAGAGAATATTTATGGTGTTCTGGTGTTATTATTTTTATTTTAATGATGGCAACCGCTTTCATGGGTTATGTGTTACCTTGGGGTCAAATGAGTTTTTGGGGTGCTACTGTTATTACTAATTTATTTTCTGCTGTACCTTTAGTAGGTAAAGATATTGTAGATTGGTTATGGGGTGGTTTTGCTGTGGATAATCCAACATTAAATCGTTTTTTTAGTTTACATTTTACAATGCCTTTTGTAATTGTAGGTGCTGTATTAATTCATTTAATTTTATTACATGAAGTAGGTTCAAACAATCCTTTAGGTTTAACGTTAAAAACTGAAAATGTTCCTTTTTATCCATATTTTTACACAAAAGATTTATTTACTTTAATGGTATTATTATTTGTATTCTTTATATTTGTTTTTTATTATCCAAATGCTTTAGGACACCCAGATAATTATATTGAAGCAAATCCTATGAAAACACCTTTACATATTGTACCTGAATGGTATTTTTTACCTTTTTATGCTATTTTAAGATCTATTCCTAATAAAATAGGAGGGGTTATTGGTATGTTTGGTTCATTAATAGTAATGTTAACTATACCTTTTACTAATTCATCTGAAATAAGAAGTACAGCTTTTAGACCTATATTTAAAGTATGTTACTGGTTATTAGTTGTAGCATTTTTTTTATTAGGTTGGGTAGGTCAAATGCCTGTTGAATATCCTTATACAGAAATAGGTGTTGTTAGTATGATATATTATTTTTTTTTCTTTATAGTGATTATACCTTTTGTAGGTAAAATTGAATCATTTTTAATACGTTATAAAAAAAAATAATAAATAATATTTTTATATTTTAAATTAAATATAAAAATATAAGTATTATTATATAATATAATAATTAAAAAAATAAATAAAATTATTTAATTAATTATAAAAATAAATTGTATTTAATTTATTTTGATATTTTTTTACCATGTATTAAAGTTACATATACAATATAAAAAAATAAAATAGCTGAAAAAAATGAAATATAAGAACCAAATGAACATACAGCATTCCAACCACTATAAGCATCTGGAAAATCTGGAATTCTTCTAGGCATTCCAGCTAAACCTAAAAAATGCATTGGGAAAAAAGTTAAATTAACACCAATAAAAAATAACCAAAAATGTATTTGACCTAAAATTTCAGGATATTGACGTCCACTAATTTTACCTATCCAATAATAAAACCCAGCAAAAATACCAAAAACAGCACCCATAGATAATACATAATGAAAATGCGCTACAATATAGTAAGTATCATGAATAGCTATATCTAAACCAGAAGTAGCCATAATAACACCAGTTACTCCACCAATAACGAATAACATTAAAAAACCTAAAGTAAATAACATTGGAGTTTCAAATTTTAAAGAACCTCCCCACATAGTAGCTAACCAACTAAAAATTTTAATACCAGTAGGTACTGCAATAATCATAGTAGCTGCTGAGAAATACGCTCTAGTATCCACATCTAAACCAACTGTAAACATATGATGAGCCCATACAATAGAACCTAATAAACCAATAGATAACATAGCATAAACCATACCTAAATAACCAAAAACATTTTTTTTAGAAAAAGTAGCAGTAACATGACTAATAATACCAAAAGCTGGTAAAATTAATACATAAACTTCTGGATGGCCAAAAAACCAAAATAAATGTTGATATAATACAGGATCACCTCCTCCAGAAGGATCATAAAAAGATGTATTTAAATTTCTATCAGTTAATAACATAGTAATAGCACCTGCTAATACAGGTAAAGTTAATAATAATAAAAAAGCTGTAATAAATATAGCCCAAACAAATAAAGGTAATCTATGAAAACTTAAACCTGGAGCTCTCATATTATAAATAGTAGATAAAAAATTAATAGCACCTAATAATGATGAAATACCAGATAAATGTAAACTAAATATAGCTAAATCTACTGAAGGACCTGAATGCGCTTGTACACTTGATAATGGTGGATATACTGTCCAACCTGTACCGGCACCTGCTTCAACTATAGCAGAAGATACTAATAATAATAAAGATGGTGGTAATAACCAAAAACTAATATTATTCATACGAGGAAAAGCCATATCTGGAGCACCAATCATTAAAGGTACAAACCAATTACCAAAACCACCAATTAAAACAGGCATAACCATAAAAAAAATCATAATAAATGCATGTGCAGTAACAACAACATTATATAAATGATGATTACCCATAAAAATTTGATTACCAGGTTGTGCTAATTCCATTCTAATTAAAACAGATAATGTAGTACCAACTACACCTGAAAAAGCACCAAAAATTAAATATAAAGTACCTATGTCTTTATGATTTGTTGAAAAAAGCCATCTAGTTGACCAATTACTTATATTTTGAAAATTCATTTTTAAATATTTAAACGTTTTTTAAATTAAAAATTACTATTTTATTAAGATAAATTAAAAAAGAGCAATGGTCTTTTTATATATTATTTATTAAAATATTGTTTAATTTTATTTTTAATATTTTTAATATCTGAAAATAATAACAATATTATAATTAATGTACCTGTCACTTTAAAAAACATAAAATTTTTTAATTATGCATTAAAATCAAAATTAATTTTATTTTTTAACCAAGTTAAATAATCTTCTAATGAAACTGCTTCAACAACTATAGGCATAAATCCATGATTTACTCCACAAATTTCACTACATTGACCATAAAATACACCTTCTCTTTTAATAAACATAGAAGTTTGATTTAAACGACCCGGACAAGCATCTAATTTAACACCTAATGATGGTATAGCCCATGAATGTAAAACATCAGATGCTGTAATTAATACTCTAATATGACTATTAGTAGGAACAATTACACGATTATCTACTTCTAAAAGTCTAAATTGACCAATTTCTAAGTCATTTTCTTGTACCATATAACTATCAAAAATTAAAGGTTCATCTGAAAATTCTAAATTATCTGAATATTCATAACTCCAATACCATTGACTACCAATTACTTTTAAAGTAATAATAGGATCAATTACTTCATCCATCGAATATAATAAAGCAAATGATGGAATAGCTACTGTTAATAAAATTAAAGCTGGTATGGTAGTCCAAATAATTTCAATAGTAGCACCGTGTACAATAGTTGAAGGTACTTTATTTTTTTTTTCATCAAAAAGAGTGATAACTCTAAATAACATCCAACAAACAAAAACAGTTACAACAATTAAAAAAAACATTAAATCATGATGAAAGTTAATAATACCTTCCATAACAGGTGTTGCAGGATCTTGAAAACCTAATTGCCAAGGTTCAGGCATATCTAAAAAAGTAATTTGATTATTTATATAATTTGATAACATAATATTATTTAAATTTAATTTTAATTTTTAATATAAACAAAAATAAATATATTTTTAATAAATAATTTTATTAAAATTATTATACTAAAATAAAATATTTTAATATTTTTTTAATTTATTTAAAATTATTTAAATATATATATCAATACATTAATTTTTAAATAATTAATTATTTAAAAATTTTAATTTTAAATTTTAGCTAAAAAATTTTTAGTAAAATCATCAGCTAAAGTATTTAATTTTTGATTTAATTCTTTAGATAATTCTTTTTTAGTTAAAATTTCATTTAAAATATCAGAATGATTATTTTTAATAAAATTTAACCAATTATTTTCAAAAATAGCTATTTTATCAACAGCAATTTTATCTAAGAAACCTCTAACACCTAAATAAATTATAACAACTTGATCTTCAACAGCTAAAGGAATGTTTAAACCTTGTTTTAACATTTCAGTTAATCTAACTCCTCTATGTAATTGTTGTTGAGTAGTTGCATCTAAATCAGAACCAAATTGAGCAAAAGCTTGAACTTCTCTAAATTGAGCTAATTCTAATTTCATAGTACCAGCAATTTGTTTCATAGCTTTAATTTGAGCTGAAGAACCTACACGGCTTACAGATAAACCAACACTAATTGCAGGTCTTTGACCTTGATTAAATAATTCTGTTTCTAAAAATATTTGACCATCAGTAATAGAAATAACGTTTGTAGGAATATATGCAGAAACGTCACCAGCTTGTGTTTCAATAATAGGTAATGCAGTTAAAGAACCTCCACCAATTTTTTTATTCATTTTAGCAGCTCTTTCTAATAATCTAGAGTGTAAATAAAATACATCACCTGGATAAGCTTCTCTACCTGGAGGTCTTCTTAATAATAAAGACATTTGTCTATAAGCAACTGCTTGTTTAGATAAATCATCATAAAATATTACAGCATGTTTTCCGTTATCTCTAAAATATTCACCTAAAGCACAACCAGTATAAGGAGCTAAAAATTGTAAAGGAGCTGAATCTGAAGCAGTAGCTGCTACAATAATAGAAAAGAACATTGCATTTTTTTCTTCTAAAGTTTTAGTTAATTCAGCAATAGTTGATCTTTTTTGACCTACTCCTACATATATACAATATAATTGATTATTTACATCTTTTTTTAAATGAGGTTCTCTTTGATTAATAATTGTATCAATAGCAATAGAAGTTTTACCTGTTTGTCTATCACCGATAATTAATTCCCTTTGACCTCTACCAATAGGAATTAAACTATCAACAGCTTTTAAACCTGTTTGTACTGGTTCATTAACACTTTGTCTAGGCATAATACCTGGAGCTTTGATTTCTACTCTACTAATTTGGTTAGTAATAATTTGACCTTTACCATCAATAGGTTGACCTAAAGCATCAACTACACGACCTAGTAATTCAACACCAACTGGTACACTTACAATAGATCCTGTTCTTCTAACAAAATTACCTTCTTGAATTTCTCTATCATTACTAAAAACAACAACACCCACAACATCAGGTTCTAAGTTTAAAGCCATACCTTTAATATTACCATTGTTAAATTCAACCATTTCACCAGCTTGAATCTTAGTTAAACCGTAACATCTAGCAATACCATCACTCATAGAAAGAACAATACCTGTTTCTTGTAAACTTTTTTCATCTTTATATTTTTTAATATTTGATTCAAGTATATATGATAATTCAATAGCCATTTGGTTATTAAATTATCATATTTAAATTATTAAAAATTATAATAATTACTTAATAATTCGTTATATAATAATTATAAAATAATTATTATATTTTTAAATACCCTTTACGAGAATTGAACTCGTGTTTCCGCCGTGAAAAGGCAATGTCCTAACCACTAGACTAAAAGGGCTTTTTATTAAAAATAAATTTCTTTATTTTTAATAAAAAAATGAAAAATCTACATGAATTAAAATTTTTGATACACTTTCATGCATACAACTTTCAAAAATTCTAGGATATAGACCTAATAAAAAAATATTTATAATTAATATTAAATGTATTAAAAATTCACGATAAGTTAAATCATAGTAAATTCTTAAATATACATTTTGTATATTACCATAACATATTCTATTATAAAATAATAATGAATAAACACCACCTAAAAACATACCAATAGTAGCAAAGATGGCTGTAGTAGTATTATCTTCAAAAACTCCAGTTAATATTAATAATTCTCCAACAAAACTACTTGAACCTGGAATAGACATATTAGCTAATACATAAATAAATAAAGCTATACAAAATAGAGGCATAGTATGCGCTAGACCGCCATAATAATTAATAAAACGTGTATGATATCTATCATATAAACAACCTATAGAAAAGAATAATCCACTTGAAATTAAACCATGACTAATCATTTGAATAATACTACCTTCTAAACCTTGAATAGTTAATGAAAAAATACCTAAAACAATAAAATTCATATGAGCTACAGAAGCATAAGCAATTATACGTTTTAAATCAGTTTGTCTTATTGCAGTTAAAGATGCATAAATTACTGAAATTAAACAAATAACCAATACATAAGGTGTAAAATATATAGTTGCTTTAGGAAATAAAGGTATTAAAAATCGAACCATCCCGTATGAACCTAATTTTAATAAAATACCTGCTAAAATAACAGATCCTGCTGTAGGAGCTTCAACGTGTGCTTCGGGTAACCAAACATGAAAAGGTAACATAGGAACTTTAACAGCAAAAGATAAAAAAAAAGCTAACCAATATAATTTTTCATAAGAAAATTTAAAATTACTATAATATAATATTTGATAATCGGTTGTACCTACAGTTAAAAATAAATGTATAATTGCAACAAACATAAATAATGATCCTGCTAAAGTATACATAAAAAATAAATAAGATGCTTTAATTTTACGTTCTCTTGATCCCCAAATACCTATGATTAAAAACATAGGTATTAATACACTTTCAAAAAAAATATAAAAAATAAGTAAATCTAATACACTAAATGAAATAATTAAACAAAATTCTAAAATAAAAAATAAAATAAAATATTCTTTTACATTTTTAGTAATAACTTCGTAACTTATTAACATACATATAGGTATTAAAAATGTTGTTAAGATTATAAAAAAAAGTGAAATACCATCAATACCTAAATAAAAATTTATATTAAATTGACTAATCCAATCTATTTTAAATACATATTGAAAATTAGAAGTAGATTTATCAAATAATATCCAAAGAGGTAAAGATATTATAAAAATAAAAAATGACATAAAAATACTAAAATTTTTAATTAATTTTTCATTTTTTAAAAAAGACAATATTGTAATTGTTGTTATTGGTAAAATAAGTAAAATTATTAACATAGATTTATTAAACATAGAATTTATAAAATCTTATAAGAATGAAAGGGCGAATAATGGGACTTGAACCCATAACATTTAGACCCACAATCTAACACTCTACCTTTAAGTTATATTCGCCTTTTTTAAATTTTTCTTAAATAATATAAAAAATTTAAAAAAGGTTTAATTAATAATACATTTAAAGGTATATTATTTGTATTAGATATTATTTTTTTAATTTTTAAATTTGAATAAATATTATTTTTAATTATTAAATAAATTAATTCAATTTTTTTAAAAATTAAAATATTTTTTATCAAATCTAAATCTTTATTACCATAAATTATCAAAACTGAACCTTGTCCTTTAATATCCATTTTAAAGATATTATTAGTTTTAGTTAAATTTTGATTTAATATTAAAGATTTATAATTTAATTCTTTTAATTTTTTTTTAATAGATACAGTTTCATTAATTGTTAAATCATTATAACGAAATATGTAAATATATTTATAAGTTTGTTTTATGTTTTGTAATTGATTTAATTTATATTTTTTAAAATATTTATTTTTCATAAATTATCTATCGATTTCTCCAAAAACAATATCTTGTGTACCTATAATAGTTACAACATCAGCAATCATATGATTTTTAACCATAAAATCTAAAGCTTGTAAATGTGCAAAACCTGGTGATCTAATTTTACATCTATAAGGTTTATTTGTACCATCAGATACTAAAAATACACCATATTCACCTTTAGGAGCTTCAATTACTGTATAAGTTTCACCACTATTTACTGTGATATTTTCTGAATAATACTTAAAATGATGTATTAAAGATTCCATAGAATTTTTTATTTGAACTCTATTTGGATTTGTTATTTTTTTATCATCTAATTTTATAGGACCTTCCGGAATTTCATTTAAAACTTGTAAAATAATTCTAACAGATTGTCTCATTTCTTCTATACGAATTAAATAACGATCATAACAATCACCATTAGTACCTATAGGTATATCAAAATCTAATTTATCATAAACTTCATAGGGTTGTGTTTTACGTAAATCCCAAGAAATACCTGAACCTCTAAGCATAACACCACTAAAACCCCAATCTAAAGCATCTTTAGCATTTATAACGCCTATATCTACCAATCTTTGTTTCCATATACGATTATTAGTTAATAATTCTTCAATTTCATCTAATCTAGTATTAAATTGATTACAAAATATATAAATATCATTTAATAAACCTTTAGGTAAATCTTGATGAACACCTCCTGGTCTAAAATAACTTGCATGCATTCTAGCCCCTGAAACCCTTTCATAAAATTCTAAAAGTTTTTCACGTTCTTCAAAACCCCAAAATAAAGGGGTCATAGCTCCAACATCTAATGCATGACAAACAACAGCTAAAATATGATTTAAAATACGTGTTATTTCTGAAAATAAAACTCTAATATATTGAGCTCTTAAAGGTATACCACAATTTAATAATTTTTCAACTGCTAAAACATAAGCATGTTCTTGACACATCATAGATACATAATCTAATCTATCAAAATAAGGTAACGCTTGTAAATAATTTTTATATTCAATTAATTTTTCAGTACCTCTGTGTAACAGACCTATATGCGGATCTGCTTTTTTAACTACTTCACCATTTAATTCTAAAATAAGTCTCAAAACACCATGAGCAGCTGGATGTTGTGGACCAAAATTTATTGAGAAATTTTTAATTTTCTTAAAAGCCATTTTTTTAGTTATAATTTTTTTATTTTATAATATATATTTAAAACAAAACTTAAAATAAATTATAAATAAATTAAATATTTATTTCATTTTATAATATTATTTATTTATAATTATATAGCATATATAGTAGATAAATATTTTTATAATATTTATTTATTTTTTTACAATTTATGATTTTACAAGAAATTTTTAATAATAATTTTGAAATACTAATTCCAGAATTTTTTTTAACAACTATTTTATTAATTTTATTATTATTTGGAGTATTTTATAAAAATAATCAAAATAATCAAAAAATTTTGATAATTAAAAATTTAAATACTATAATAATATACTTATTACTAATTCTTTTAATATTAACTTCAAATATTTATAATATATCAAATAATACAATGAATGGTGTATTAATAATAAATAACTTTACTCAATTTGTTAAAATAATTTTAATAATTTGTACTATTATTTGTTTTTCAATTCAACAAAAATATATTATTCAACAAAAAATTAATGCATATGAAATAAATATATTAATGTTAATATCTTTATTAGGTTTAATGGTTTTAGTTTCTTCTAACCATTTTATTACTTTATATTTAGCTATTGAATTACAAAGTTTAAGTTTTTATATTTTAACTGCATCTCAAAAAAAATCAATATTATCAATTGAGGGCGCATTAAAATATTTTATTTTAGGTTCTATTGCTTCAGGTTTTATTTTATTTGGTTCTTCTATTTTATACATTATTACTGGTTCATTAAATTTTAATAATATTTTTTTATTATTATCTAATGTTAATTATATTGAAAATATTAATTTATTATTAGGTATTTTATATGGATTAATTTTTGTTGTAATAGGTATATTATTTAAAATAGGAGCAGCTCCTTTTCATTTTTGGTTGCCTGATGTTTACGAAGGTGCACCTAATAATATAACAAGTTTTTTTGCTATTGTACCTAAAATAGCTTTTATTGGTGTTTTAATACGTTTTTTTTTTGATGTTTTTTACCATATTTCTTTTTTTTTTGAAACTTTTTTTTATATAACTGCTTTATTATCTATGTCAATAGGTTCATTAGCAGCATTGCAACAAAAAAAAATTAAGAGATTATTAGCTTATAGTTCAATAAGTCATGTAGGTTTTATTCTTATAGGGTTTACTTCAAATATGTTAAATAATATTCCATATATTTTATTATATATAATAATTTATATTATAATGAGTATAAATTTATGGACTTCTTATTTATCTTTAAATGTTAATCATAAACCAATTAAATATTTAACAGATTTATCTAATATTTTTACTATTAATAAATTAATAGCTGTTATTATTATTTTAAATATTTTTTCATTAGCGGGTATTCCACCTTTAGCTGGGTTTTTTTCTAAATTTTTTATATTTTTTTCAGCCATTAAAAATAATTATTTTAGTATAGTATTTTTTGCAGTAATAATAAGTATTATAAGTTCATTTTATTATTTAAAAATAGTAAAAATAATTTATTTTGAAAAAATTGTAAGAAAAATTTTTATATCTAAAATAAATAAAATACAAAGTATTATTTTATTAATCAATACTCAATTTATTGTACTTTTATTTGTTTTTCCAAATATTTTATTAGTAAATTTAAATAAAATTTATTTATATTTATTAATATAATATTTGTCTGGATAGCTCAGTTGGTTAGAGTAAAAGACTGAAAATCTTTGTGTCGGTGGTTCAAATCCACCTCCAGACAAAAAATTTAATAACTATGTATATTTTAAGAATAACTTTTAAATCAGTACAAAAAATAAATAAAATTAAAAAAAATTTATTAAAATTAAAAAAATTAAATAAATTTAAAAATATTCAAATAAAAGGAATATTTAAAATAAAAAAT
This sequence comes from Globisporangium splendens, assembly GCA_006386115.1. NCBI lineage: Eukaryota > Oomycota > Peronosporomycetes > Pythiales > Pythiaceae > Globisporangium > Globisporangium splendens. The sequence continues at coordinate 74,792 of VFIW01000139.1, forward strand.
AAAAATAAAATTTTTACTTTATTAAAATCACCTCATGTTAATAAAAAATCACGTGAACATTTTATTTATAAAAATTACATTCAAAAAATAGATGTAAAATTTTCAAATATTATTGAATTATTTAATTTCATGATAGTTGTTAAAAAAATTTTAACTGAAAATTTTATAATAAATTTTAAAGTTCTAAAACAAAATAAAAAAACATGCTTATAGCTTAATGGATAAAGCGTTAGATTGCGGATCTATAAAATGAAAGTTCGAGTCTTTCTAAGCATATTTAGATAATTTTTATTATTTTTGAAGTATAGCCAAGTGGTAAGGCCTCCGTTTTTGGTGCGGATAATCAAAGGTTCGAATCCTTTTACTTCAAAAGGGCCTATAACTCAGTTGGTTAGAGTATACGCCTGATAAGTGTAAAGTCAGTAGTTCAAATCTACTTAGGCCCAAAGAATAATTAGCTCAATTGGTAGAGTATTTCGTTTACACCGAAAATGTTAGCGGTTCGAATCCGTTATTATTCAAAAATTTTAAATAAATATGTCAACAATTAATCAATTATTTTTACAAAAACAAAAACGTATAAAAAAAATAAAAATAAATAAAAGCCCTGCATTAAAAAGATGTCCACAAAGAAAAGGTATTTGTTTAAAAGTATATACTAAAACACCTAAAAAACCTAATTCAGCTTTAAGAAAAGTAGCTAAAGTTAGATTAACAAGTAAATATACAGTTATTACTTATATACCTGGTATAGGTCATACATTACAAGAACATTCAATTATTTTAGTACGTGGTGGTAGGGTGCAAGATTTACCTGGAGTAAAATATCATGTTGTTCGTGGTAAATATGATTTATTAGGTATTTTAAAAAGAAAAACATCGAGATCAAAATATGGAACTAAATTACGAAGAGTATAGAATAAAAAAAATATTTATAAATATGTTATTAAGAAAAGGTAAAAAAACTAATTCTGAAAATATATTTAAAAATATTTTAATTAATTTAAAAAAAATTACAAAACAAAAACCTAATTTTATTTTAATAAAATCTATTAAAAATTTATTACCAAAATTAAAAGCTATTAGTATACCTAATAAAAAAAAAAAAAAAAAAAAAAAAAAGATGCATATTTTTTAATGTTTTTAAATGAAAATAAACAAATTAAAAAATCAATAAGTTGGTTACTTCTAAATTCAAATTTAAAAAATATTGTTAATGAAATAATTCAAACTTCAAAAAATAAAAGTAAAACAATTAATACTAAAAAACAATATTATAAAGATATTAAAAAATTAAAATTTAATATTCGTTTTTAATTTTAAAATATTTTAATTTTTTTAAAATATTTTAATTATATATCGATACTTTTTGGGTCAGTGTTTTTTTTTTAAATGTAAATAATAACATTATTTAAGTAATATTATTTATGATTAAATAATTAATTATTAAATTAAAAATAATTTAAATTATTATTTTTATTTTATTTATTTTAAAAAATTCTTATGAAAAATTATTATTATATAAATAAAAAAAATTTAAAAATAGAAACTACTGCAGATTCTAGTAAAATAGATAAATTTCAAAATGATTTATCTTTTTTAAAAAAAATTACAAAAAATTCTAAAAATGTACACAAACATCCATATCACTTAGTTGATCCAAGCCCTTGGCCTTTTATTGTTTCTTTTGGTTGTTTTTTTTTTACTTTTGGTACAGCAATGTATTTTCATGGTTATACTGGTGGTAAATTTTTAACTTTTACAGGTTTTTCAATTATAATTTTAGTTTTTTATACATGGTTACGCGATATAGTTAGAGAAGCTGTTTATGAAGGTCAACATACTAAACAAGTACAGTTAGGTTTAAGAAATGGTATGCTTTTATTTATTTTCAGCGAATTATTATTTTTTATAAGCTTTTTTTGGGCTTTTTTTCATTCAGCTTTAGCACCAACACCTGAAATAGGTTCTTTATGGCCTCCATTAGGTATTGAAACTATAAATGCTTGGGGTGTTCCTTTATTAAATACTATTATATTATTATCTTCAGGAGCGACAATTACTTGGGCACATCATGCTATAGTATATGGTGATAGAAAAAATGCAATTTTAAGTTTAATAATAACTATTTCTTTAGCTGTACTTTTTACATTTATTCAAGGTTTTGAATATGTAGAAAGTACTTTTTCTATATCAGATAGTATTTATGGTACTACTTTTTTTTTATTAACAGGGTTTCATGGTTTACATGTAATCATTGGTACTATTTTTATAATAGTAAGTACAATAAGATTAATAAATCACCACTTTACAAAACAACATCATTTCGGTTTTGAAGCTGCAGCTTGGTATTGGCATTTTGTAGATGTAGTTTGGTTATTCTTATTTGTTGCAGTTTATTGGTGGGGTGGAAATTAATTTATGTTTATAATGAGTCCATTAGAACAATTTGAAATTTTACCTATTTTTCAAATACCTTTTGTATTTACTAATGCTTCTTTAATATTAGTAATAGGTTTATTATATATATATATATATATTAGTATAAAAAATAAATTTATACCAACACGTTTTCAACAAATTTTTGAAACAATTTTTAACACAACTATTGAGTTATCATATGCAAATATAGGTAAAGAAGGAAAACATTTTGTTTCTTTAATTTTTGTTATATTTTTTTTTATTTTATTATGTAATTTAATAGGAATGATACCTTATAGTTTTACTGTAACTAGTCATTTAATTATAACTTTTACATTAGCATTAACACTTTATATTGGTTTTAATTTAATAGGAATTAAAAAACATAAATTAAATTTTTTAAATTTATTATTACCAAGTGGTGCAAGTATTTTTTTAGTACCATTATTAGTACCTATTGAATTAGTTTCTTATATTTTTCGTGTTATAAGTTTACCTGTGCGATTGTTTGCTAACATGATGGCTGGACATACTTTATTAAAAGTAATTGCAGGTTTTGCTTGGGCTATGTTAAATGTAAATAGTTTTATTTTTATGGCTCATTTTATTCCTTTAATTTTATTGGTATTATTAGTAGGTTTAGAATTAGGTGTTGCAATAATACAAGCTTATGTTTTTACTATTTTAACTTGTATGTATATTAATGATGCTTTAAATTTACATTAATTATATTATATAAGAGGAAAAGTAGCTCAGTTGGTTAGAGTGGTAGCTTGTCACGCTATAAGTCGCGGGTTCGAGTCCCGTTTTTTCCGCTTAATATAATATTTTATTTTTAAAATCTATGTTATTAAATTATTCTAATATTTTTATATTTTTACTATTCAGTTTATTTTTATCAATTTTAATTTTTAATTTATCTTTTATATTAATTAAACAAAAAGATGATTTAGAAAAATTAACAGCTTATGAATGTGGATTTAATCCTTATGATGATGCTAGAAAAGTTTTTGATGTAAAATTTTATTTAGTAGCAATTCTTTTTATTATTTTTGATTTAGAAGCTGTGTTTGTTTTTCCTTGGGTTTTAACTTTAAATTCTAATTTTTCATTAGGTTTTTGGACTATGATAGAGTTTTTAGTTGAATTAATTATAGGTTTTGTTTATATTTGGTGTAGTGATGCTCTTGAATGGGATTAAAATATCAAAATAAATTAAATACAATTTATTTTTATAATTAATTAAATAATTTTATTTATTTTTTTAATTATTATATTATATAATAATACTTATATTTTTATATTTAATTTAAAATATAAAAATATTATTTATTATTTTTTTTTATAACGTATTAAAAATGATTCAATTTTACCTACAAAAGGTATAATCACTATAAAGAAAAAAAAATAATATATCATACTAACAACACCTATTTCTGTATAAGGATATTCAACAGGCATTTGACCTACCCAACCTAATAAAAAAAATGCTACAACTAATAACCAGTAACATACTTTAAATATAGGTCTAAAAGCTGTACTTCTTATTTCAGATGAATTAGTAAAAGGTATAGTTAACATTACTATTAATGAACCAAACATACCAATAACCCCTCCTATTTTATTAGGAATAGATCTTAAAATAGCATAAAAAGGTAAAAAATACCATTCAGGTACAATATGTAAAGGTGTTTTCATAGGATTTGCTTCAATATAATTATCTGGGTGTCCTAAAGCATTTGGATAATAAAAAACAAATATAAAGAATACAAATAATAATACCATTAAAGTAAATAAATCTTTTGTGTAAAAATATGGATAAAAAGGAACATTTTCAGTTTTTAACGTTAAACCTAAAGGATTGTTTGAACCTACTTCATGTAATAAAATTAAATGAATTAATACAGCACCTACAATTACAAAAGGCATTGTAAAATGTAAACTAAAAAAACGATTTAATGTTGGATTATCCACAGCAAAACCACCCCATAACCAATCTACAATATCTTTACCTACTAAAGGTACAGCAGAAAATAAATTAGTAATAACAGTAGCACCCCAAAAACTCATTTGACCCCAAGGTAACACATAACCCATGAAAGCGGTTGCCATCATTAAAATAAAAATAATAACACCAGAACACCATAAATATTCTCTAGGTGTTATATAAGAACCATAATATAAACCTCTAAAAATATGTACATAAACAACAATAAAGAAAAATGAAGCACCGTTAGCGTGAATATATCTTATTAACCAACCATTGTTAACATCTCTCATAATATGTTCTACACTATTAAAAGCTAAATCTATATGTGGTGTATAATGCATAGCTAAAAAGATACCTGTTAATATTTGTATTACTAACATAATACCAGCTAAAAAACCAAAACTATAAAAATAATTTAAATTTATAGGTGTAGGATAATCAATTAAATGATTATTAATAACTGCAAATAAAGATTTTTTATTCCATCTCATATAATGAAATAGAAATTTAACCTGATAACAAATATAATATTTATTTAATAATATTAAATTAATGTATTTTTTTATCCCAAGGACTATTAAATTCAAATAATCTATATTGTTGAGATAAATTTATAGGTTGATAAACTACTCTTTTTTTTAGTTCATTGTAATAAACTTCTAAATAACCACTTAAAGGAAAATCTTTACGTAAAGGATGACCTTCAAAACCATAATCTGTTAAGATTCTTCTTAAATCGGGGTGATTTATAAAAAAAATACCAAACATATCCCAAGCTTCTCTTTCAAGCCAATTTGAAGTTTTATAAATACTAATAATAGAATCTACAGGCTGTAATTCATTTACTAAAACTTTAACCTTTAAACGGCTATTAAAACGAATACTTAATAAATTATAAATAATTTCAAAACGTTTTTTTTTACTAATATAATCTACAACACAAATGTCAGATAAAACTTTAAATTGTGTATTTGTATGATTTTTTAAAAAAAAAAAAATAGGAACCATTTTATTAAGGGGAATATTTATAGATAATTCATTTTTATAAGTAGTATAATTTATAATAGGTAAAATTTGTAATAAATATTGACTAAATTTTTGTGTTAATTTCATAAATAAAATTTAAATATGTATATTATATATATACACACTCAAATAAAATATTTTAAAAAAATATAAAATAATTAAATTTTAAGTATACATATATGTATATAATTATTTAAATATATATACAGGAAAAATTGGACTTGAACCAACAACAATAATTTTGGAGACTATTATTTTACCAATTAAACTATTTTCCTTTTAAATATATTTTAATATAAGAATGTTAAAGAGCTCTTCCAGCCACAGGTTCCCCTACGACTACCTTGTTACGACTTCATCAAAGTTACTAAATACTTTTTAGGAACTTATATATTATAAAATCTTAAATATAAATTATTAAAATTAAATAATTGTTTATTAAAATAAAATAACTAAAAATCATTTTAAAAATATTTAACTTCCTTGATGTGACGGGCGGTGTGTACAAAGTCTAGTAACATATTCACCGCAGCATGCTGTTCTGCGATTACTAGCGATTCCAGCTTCATATGGGCGAGTTGCAGCCCATAATCCGAACTAAGACAATCTTTAAAGATTTGCTCCAATTTTTAATCATTATTGCCTCTCATTGTAATTATCATTGTAGCACGTGTGTAGCCCAACTCATAAGGGCCATGAAGACTTGACGTCATCCCTACCTTCCTTCAACCTATCATTGACATTTTTATTAGAGTGCTTTTATTTATTTAAATAAATTAGCAACTAATAATAGGGGTTGCGCTCGTTAAAGGATTTAACCAAACATTTCACAACACGAGCTGACGACAGCCATGCAACGCCTGTTTAGATTAAATTTAATTTTTTAACCTAATTTGCAAGAGTTGGTAAGGTTCTGCGCGTATTATCGAATTAAACCACATGCTCCACCGCTTGTGTAGACTCCCGTCAATTCCTTTGAATTTCAATCTTGCGATTATACTTTTCAGGCGGAGTGCTTAACGCGTTAGCTTGATATCTAAAAATTCTAAATATGAGCACTCATCGTTTACAGCATGGACTACCGGGGTCTCTAATCCCGTTCGCTACCCAAGCTTTCGTTTCTCAGTGTCAGTATATACCCAGATAATTGCCTTCGCTTTAGATCTTCCTTCTATTATCAACATATTTTATCCCTCCAATAGAAATTCCATTATCCTCTATTTATACTCAAGTTTTTCAGTTTTGAAAAAATTTATAAAGTTGAGCTTTAATTTGTTTTTTTCAACTTAAAAAACCACCTACAAACCCTTTACGCCTAATCATTCCGAATAATGCTCGCTCCTCCCGTATTACCGCGGCTGCTGGCACGGGTATTAGCCGGAACTTCTTTTTTAAGTACTGTCATTTTCCTCCTTAATGAAAGAGCTTTACAACCTAATTAGCCTTCTTCACTCACTTGGTATTGCTGGATCAAGCTTTCGCTCATTGTCCAAAATTCCCCACTGCTGCCTTTAAAAAAGTTTGGGCCGTGTCTCAGTCCCAATGTGGCTGATCATTCTTTCAAACCAGCTAAAGATAGTCGGCTTGGTAGTCTTTTAAACTACCAACTACCTAATCTTACGCAAACTCATCTCTTAACGTTATTAAAACTTTATTTAAATTATTCAGTATTTTTATATTAAATAATTATCCTGAATTAAAAGGTAGATAATTCACGCGTTACTCACCCGTTCGCTATGTCTAAAAATTAAACATTCAACTTGCATGTGTTAAGCATACCAATAGCATTTATTCTGAGCCAGGATCAAACTCTATTTAATTTTTATATTAAAAATTTAATATAAATTAGTAAAAAATCAAAAAATTTTAATAATAAACATTCTTACATTAAAATATATCTTAAAGAATATAAAATTTTTATTATTTTTATAATTGGAGAAAGTAGGATTTGAACCTACGTAGAAAATATTTCAACAAATTTACAGTCTGCCGCTTTTAACCACTCAGCCATTTCTCCTCATATATAAATGTGATTAGTGGGACTTGAACCCACAATATTTACTTGGAAGATAAAGGATTTACCAATTAATCTATAATCACATAATAAAATGTCAATTCTTATATAATTATTCCCTTATTATTTAATTTATATGGAAATACCAAATACTGCCTTTGGGTCCATTTTATTTTTTAATTATTATAAAAAAATGAAAGCAAAAAAAGGGATTCGAACCCTCAACATTAACCTTGGCAAGGTTATACTCTACCATTGAGCTATTTTTGCTATTATTTTTTTATTATAAAAAAAGAATTTAATAATGTAGATAATTCATTATTATTTTTTGAATTTGTATGTATTGAAATATCAATTGGAGGTATATCTTTAAATTTTAAAAATTCTGTTTTTAATTCAAAAAAATTTAATACATTTTTAATTTGAAAATTTAATATATTTTTATTTTTTAAATTAAAATTTATTTTATTTATATTTGGTAATATAAATATTAAAAGTTTTTCTAAAAATATATATATATTTTTTTTTCTTAGAGTAACTTTACATCCTATAATTGAATTTTTTTTTATTTTTAAAAAAATATTATTTTTTTTAGATTTAGTTACAATAGGTTTTTGATTAGTAATTAATTTTAAAAGTAATATAATATTTATTAATTTTTTTTTTTCAATATTTGCATTTTTAAATCCAATATTTAAACAAATTTTAGTTATTTTTGGAATTTCAAATATATTTTTAAAATGTAATTTTGTTATAAGATCGTATATAATAACATTTTGATAATGATTTTTTAAATTTTTATTCATATTTAATTTAAAGTTTATAAAATATTAGAAGATAATGATAAAATTTTAAAATTTTTTTGTTTTCGAAATTCAGATGTAATTGGACCAAAAATACGTGTACCTAAAGGTTTATTTTGATTATTTAATATTATGATACAATTTTTATCAAATTTAATTAAATTTCCTATTGTACTTTTTTTTTGATAAGTTGTATGAACAATTAAAGCTTTGAATAAATCACCTTTAATTATTTTCATTTTTTTTTTTTGATTTAAACGCAATTTTTTAGCTGAAATTAATATTGTATCACCTATTTTTCCAACTTTACTTTTATATATTTTTATACATTGTCCTATTTTGACACCACTGTTATCATTTACTTTTAATTTAGTTTGAATTTGTATCATAAATTTTTAATTAATTTTGACGAAAGCAGGATTCGAACCTACATCTCCAGATTATGAGCCTGATAAGTTACCAATTACTCTATCTCGTCTTAAAATATATTCTTATAGAAACTATCAAAGAAGGGACTTGAACCCTTAATGCACTAAAGCTTTACATCCTAAGTGTAACGTGTTTACCAATTTCACCACTTTGATAAAAATACCTACTATTGGACTTGAACCAATAACCCTGAAGTGGGAACAGATTTTAAATCTATCGTGTTTACCAATTTCACCAAGTAGGCTTATATTAAATATAATATGAATAACAATAAAATAACAACTTATTTACAATTACATTTATTTGAATTAAAATATAATTTTTTTATATTATTAATTACTTTTTTTTATCTATTTATAATATCTTATTATTTTTCAAATCAATTAATATATTTATTTATTAATATATTAATAAATAAAGATTTATTAAAATATTTTATTTTTACAAATATTACTGAAATATTTGTTACTAATATTTTTATATCAATTTTTGTATCATTTTTTATAATATTTCAATTAAGTATAATACAATGTTGGTTTTTTTTTTCATCAGGTTTATTTAAATATGAAAATTTTAAAATAATAAAAATTTATTTAATTTTTTTAATTTTTAATTTTTTTATTATTTCTATTATTTTAATAAAAATAATTCCAAATATTTGGTATTTTTTTTTAAATATTAATTTTTCTAATAAATATCTTTTTAATATATATTTTGAACCTAAATTAAATAATTATTTTAATTTTATATTTACATCTTTTATATATTTTTTTTCAATATTTATATATTTTTTTATATTATTTTTTATAATATTTAATAATATTTTTAAAATTAAAACAATTATTAATTTAAGAAAATTTTTTTTTTTAAAATTTATAATAATTAGTGCAATAATTTCACCTCCAGATTTTATAAATCAACTATTAATTTTTTTTTTTTTTTTTAATTTTATTTGAAATATTTATATATATAAATATTTTTTTATATAAATATTTTTTTAATAAAATTTAATTTATTTTTATTAAAATTTGTATTTATATCTTTATTGGTTTTTATTTCTTTAAAAATTTTTAAATTTAATTGATAATTTTTAATATACTTAATAGATGTTATTTTTAAAGAAGATCCATTTGTTAAAATAATTTTATTTTTATAGGTAAAGAATTTTTTACTTTTATTCATAAATTTGAAAATATATTATGGCTAGATAACATAATGGTAATGTAAAGGACTGCAAATCCTTTAATGACGGTTCAAATCCGTCTCTAGCTTTTAAATTTTTAAAAGGATAGAGTGGGATTCGAACCCACGGTATTATTCATACTTCAGTTTTCAAGACTGACACCTTAAACCACTCGATCACCTATCCAGTTTTATAAAATTAACGTCTTTTCATTTTTTTAATTCTACAACCATTAAAAGGTCTAGAAGTTTTATCAAAAATATATCCAATTTTAATATATTTTTTTTTTATATTTTTTAAAATATTAAATCTACCTAAACCTGTTCCATTTAAATGTATATTTAATTTTTTAATTTTTTTTAATTGAATATATTGATTTATTTTATATATTATTAATTGTACATTATAAGGAGTATTTTTCTTAAATTTAGTTTTTTTTAGTGATTTTGTAGACCATTGTTTTAAAATACCTCCAGTATTTTTAGTTAAACTTATTATAGTATTTTTTAAACTACTTTTTACATGTAAATTAGCTAAAATTAAAGTATTTTTATTTTTGTTTTTAAATTTATTTTTAATCATATAATAATATTATTTTTTTTTTTTTTTTGAACTTTAAATGGACGTTTATTACGTAAAGGTTGTTTTTGAATAAAGATTTTTTTTAATTTTTTAACTGTTTTAGCGTTGGTATGTGTACGTTGACCTCTTACAGGTAATCCTTGACTTAATCTTATACCACGATTACTTTTAATATCTAATAATTCATTTAATCTATCTTTTTTAGATTGTTTTAATAATTGTTCAATTTTTATATTTTTATTTATATAATTAATTAAACGGTTTACATGATTATTTTTAAGTTTATTAATAGTTATTTGAGGATTAATTCCTATATTTTTACAAATTTTTTTAGATTGATATTCATTTATACCATATAAAACAGTTAATGAATATAAAATACTTTTTGAATCTGAAATTGTTTTATTAAAAATATATAACATAATAGATTTTATCTATATACCATATAAAATGATAGAAAAAAAAATAAATCCCATAACACCGTCACAACGTCAAACATTTTTGTTAAAAAAAAATAATTTAACTAAAACTTTTAAAATTAAAAACTTAATAAAAGGTTTTAAAAGAGCAAATGGTAAAAATAATCAAGGTAAAATAACTGTAAGACATAGAGGTGGAGGTCATAAACGTTTATATAGAAAAATTAGTTTTAATAGATCCCAAAATATAGAAGGTTATGTTACTAAAATTTTATATGACCCTAACAGATCTGCAAATATTGCTTATATAAAAAATGATTTACAATCACATTTAATTTTAGCTCCAGAAGGTTTAAATTTAAATCAATATATTAAAAGTTCTCCAGAAGCTGAATTAAAAGTAGGAAATGCTTTACCTTTAAAAAATATACCGATAGGTAGTTTAATACATAATATAAGTTTATACCCTAATTCAAAAGGAAAATTAATAAGAAGTGCGGGTACTTCAGCGCAATTAATACAAAAAATTAATAATAAATATGCAAAAATTAGATTAAGTTCTGGTGAATTAAAATTAATATTATTATCATGTTATGCTACTTTAGGTATAGTTTCTAATATAAACCATAAAAAAATAAAATTGGGTAAAGCTGGACGTTCTAGATGGTTAAACAGAAGACCTAAAGTACGTGGAGTAGCAAAAAATCCAGTTGATCACCCACATGGTGGTGGTGAAGGTAAAACTAGTGGTGGTAGACCATCAGTTACACCTCAAGGTAAAATTACTAAAGGTAAACCTACACGTAATAAAAAAAAAAAAAAATTAATTATACAGTAAGTAATATCAAATATGTCTAGAAGTAAATATAAAGGTCCTTTTTTTAAAGTTAATTTATTAAAAAAAAAACAATGGATAAAAATAGATAATAAAAATTTAACAATATTACCTGAATATGTTGATCATTTTGTAAATATTTATAATGGTAAAACTTTTATCAATATTAAAATAAATGAAAAAATGATAGGTTTCAAATTCGGTGAATTTGTAAATACTCGAAAAAAACATATATATAAAAAAAAAAAATAAATTAAATTATGGGTCAAAAAATAATACCAATTAGTTTACGATTAAATAAAAATGAAAATTGGCATTCAAAATGGATTGTTGAAAAAAATGAATATTCAAATTTATTACATTTTGATTTAGAAATTAGAAAATATTTTGAAAATATTTTTAATTATAAAAATTTAAAATTAATAAAATTAAATACAGTGAAAACTTCAAAAAATATAAATATTTATATTTATGTACGTCAACATTCAAAAAATTTTTATAGATTACCTTATAATAAAATTATTAATCATTTGAATTTATATTATAAGAATAATAATATAAAACTTTTTATAAAAAATGTAAAATTAAAAGATTTAAAAATATTAAAAAAAAAATTAGGAAGAATTTTTCGTTTTATAAAAAAAAATAATAAAATAAATAAAGATGTTAAAAAAATGATTTATAATTTTAGTTATGCATTATATACTAAAAATATAAATATGATTTCTTATTATATTAAACAATCTTTAGAAAGAAAAAAATCTCATAAAAAATATATAAAAAATATAAATAATATTCTTCAAGAATTTTTTAGAATGTTTTCTAATTTTATAGGATATCGTTTACAATTTAAAGGAAGATTAAATGGTTCAAAACGTAAAAAAAAATTAGTTTATCAGAAAGGAAAAATCCCATTAAATACTTTAAAATATGATATTAAATACCATTTTAATGAATTTAAAACACCTTCTGGTATTTGTAGTATTAAATTTTGGGTTTTTTTAAAAAAAAATTAAATTTATGTTATTTCCTAAAAAAACAAAATATAAAAAACAATTTAAAGGTAAACTTGTAGGTAAAACAACAAAGGGTAATCAAATTATATTTGGTAAATATGCTATTAAAGTTTTAGAAGAAGCTAGATTAACTGCTAGACAAATAGAAGCAACACGTAGAACAATTGTTAGAAAAATGAAAAGATTAGGTTTTCTATGGATTAGAGTTTTTCCTGATACACCTGTTACTTCAAAACCTACAGAAAATCGTATGGGTAAAGGTAAAGGTGCTGTTTCTTTTTGGGTTGCTAAAGTAAAAAAAGGACAAATTTTATATGAAATTAGTGGTATCTCTTTAGAAAATGCTAAGAAAGTATTAAAAGCAGGTTCAAATAAATTACCTGTTAAAACAAAATTTATTTATAAATAATAAGGCTTATAGTTTAATTGGTTAGAGCATACCGCTCATAACGGTGTAGTTGTAGGTTCAAATCCTACTAGGCCTAATTTTATTTAATATATTTAAATGCAAAAATTAAAAAAACAAAAATTTAATAATTTATTAAATTATCAACATTTTTTAAACAATAATTTTTTAAAAAAAAACAAATTTAAATTAAAAAAAATATTATTTGAAAATCAAATATTATATAAAAATATTGATTCAAATATTATTGAATTAAATAATTATGAAAATATTTATATACCACCTACAGTTTTAAATTTAAATAATATATATACTATTAAAATACAGTATGAAAATCAATTATTATTTAATTATAACTTAAATTATGATATTTTATATCATTTTAATTCAATAATTTTTAAAAATATTATAAAAAAACAAAATAATATAATAAAAGGTCGTATTATTGGTGGAACTAATAAAAAAGTTTTAATTTCAATATTAGGTGTAGTTTTTTCAATGAAACCTATTAATTTGAATAATTTAATTAATAATAAAAAAACTTTTTATATAAATAAAAAAAATAGGTTTAAAAAAAAAAAATTTTTTTATATTCCTAAAAAAATTCAACCAAAACAATTAATTAATAGTTATAAATTACGTTATTTAAATTTTAAAATAGATATAATTAATGATTTAAATTTTAAAGATAAAAAAGTACTATCAAGAGTATCTTATTTACAAGAATTAATTAAAAATAATAAAATTAAAAAAAAAAAAAAAAAAAAATAATTTTTAAAAAAGTGTTCTTTCAAGAAAATTATATGTACGTGAAATAAATCAAAAAAAAAATAATTATGCCACAATTTGATCAATTTTCATTTTTTAATCAAGTTTCATGGTTTCTTTTTTTTTTTTTTAAATTTTTATTTTTATTACTTATTTTTTTTTACCAAAAATTTGTTATAATCTTAAATTTAGAAAAAAAAAATAATATTTGATAATAAAAAAAAAAGTCAAATAAATTTTGAAAAAAATAATATAATTTTTTTTCTTAATAATTCTTATAAAACTTTTTGTTCTAATTTTGAATTATTTATTATTAAAAAATTATCTATTTATAAAGAAAATCAAAAAGTTAAAATACAACAAACACCTTTATTAAATAATATTTTAAAAAAAAAAATTAATTTTTTTTTAAATCAAAAATTTTTATTATTTAAAAAAGTATTTATAAATATTTAATAATTTTAAATAAGTGTATAGCTCAGTTGGTAGAGCACCGGACTTTTAATCCGATGGTCTTGGGTTCGAGTCCCAATACACTTATTTTATTATTGGGGATATATTTCAATTGGTAGAAAATATGTTTTGCAAATATAAGGTTATCGGTTCGAATCCGATTATCTCCACATAAAAATATATATTATAATATATTATGCAAAAAAAAATAAAAAAAAACATTAAACAACGTTATTTATTTCAAAATTTAGAAAAAAAAAGATTAATTTTAAAAATTATTTCAAAAAATTTAAATATAAATAAAGATTTAAGATGGAAAATTCAACAAAAATGGTTTTTTTTTCATCAAAATTCATCAATTACACGTATTAAAAATTTATGTGTATTAACTGGACGTTCAAAAAGTGTTTATCGTTTATTTAAAATATCGAGAATACAATTACGTAAATTAGCATCAAAAGGATTCTTACCCGGTGTTTCGAAATATAGTTGGTAAATTAATATGATTATTACAGATACTCTTTCAAATTTATTTTCAAAAATAAAAAACGGTTATTTATCAAAAAAATCTAAAATAACACAACAAAATTCAAAACAATGTATAAATATTTTAAATATATTAGTTCGTGAAGGTTTTATCAAAAGTTATAAAATTAATTCAAATAACCAATTAGATATATATTTAAAATATAGAAAAAATAAAGCTATAATTACTGAAATAAAACGTTTATCAAAACCAGGTAAACGTTTATATGTAAAAAATAAAGATTTATATATAAAAAAACAAGGATTTTATATTTTATCAACTTCTATTGGTATTTTAACTGATTTACAAGCTAAAAAATTAAATGTTGGTGGTGAATTAATTTGTAAAATTTTCTAAAAATTATGATTAAATTATTAAAAAAAAATATTAAAATAAAAAATAAAATTTTTTTTAAAAGTTCTTTAGGAAATATAGATATATTTTTTATAGATAAAACTTTTAAAATATCTCAAAATGTAAAAATAACTATTAATAATGAAGATAAAAAATTATATTTTGAGGGCTTATTAGGAGTATTATCCTTAACTTTTATTAATGAAATTTTATTTTTTTATAAAAAAAATCAATTAATATTAATTCTTAATTCACAAAAAAATAAAAAAAGTATTTTAAATTTATACAATAAATTAATAAAATTAAAAATAAAAGGAGTTTTACAAGGTTTTAAATTAAATTTAATACTAAAAGGAATAGGTTTTAAAGCTTTTGTTGAAAATGATAATTTAATTTTAAAATTAGGATTTAGTCATAATATTACTATAGCAATACCTTCAAATATTAAAGTAATTAGTCAAGTTAATAATTTAATTTTTAGTAGTATAGATTTTATATTTTTAACTCAATTTGTACATTTTATAAAAAATCATAAAAAACCAGAACCTTATAAAGGAAAAGGTTTATTATTAAAAAATGAAAAAATTTTAAAAAAAGAAGGTAAAAAAAGTAAAAAATAATTAAATATGATTAATAAAAAAAAAAATAAAGAAAATAATAATATTTTATTAAATTTATTATTTAAATCAAAAAATATATATGGAGAGTCTTTAAAAGATACTAATAAAGATATTTTACCATTTATTTATGGTATTAGACATAATTATACAATAATTAATTTAAAAAATATTTCTTTTTTTTTAAAGCGTATTTTTAAATTAATAAAATTTACAATAAATAAAGAAGAAAAAATATTAATAATAGGTAATTCGGACGATATTAAATTTTTAATTAATAAAAAATTTATTAAAAATAATCAAAATATTATTTTTTTTAATAAAGATTGGATTAACGGTTTGATTACTAATAAAATAATTAACAGTTTTATGAATGAAAAAATTAATTATTTATTAAATAAAGAAGAAATTAAATTAGTATTAATAATTAAAAGTTCTATTAATGAAAAATTTTTAAGTAAAGAATTATCTACATTAAAAATTCCAACAATATCTTTTATAAATACTAGCCAAAGTTTAAAAGATATTAATTATCCTGTAATAACTAATTCTAAAAATATTAAATCATTATATACTTTAATGTATTTATTAAGAAAATTATTTTAATAAAATATGAATAAATTTAGACCTCGAAATAAAATATGTTTTCAAAATAATGAAAACATACATACAAATTTAAAAATATCAAAATTAAATAAAAAAAAATGGAATTTATTTAAAAAAAGATTAAAATATAAAAAAGAAATAAAACCTGAAAAAAGAAATAGATTTTTTCAAAAAAGACTTTTTGAAAAACAACAATTTAAAAATTTTTATGGTTGTATACCTGAATATCAATTAAAAAATTTATTTAATAATTTAAATAAAAAAGATAATAAAATCAATACTTTTAAAAATTTTATTCTTTTATTAGAAAGTCGTTTAGATATTAATATAGTAAGATTAAAATTAGCAAAAACAGTTTTTCAATCTAAACAATTAATTAACCATAATAAAGTTAAAATAAATGATAAAATAGTGAATAAACCAAATTTTTTATTGAAAAAAGGAGATGTTATTAGTATAATAAATTAATAAATTAATGTTAGAAAAAAAAAATAAAATAAAAAATAAATTAAATCAACAATTTATTCATAAAAATAATAAATATTTTAAAAAAAAAATTAATGTTATTCAAAAAAAAAAACCTGAAAAACCAAAAATAACTAATTATTTATATGTACATAAAAAATTAAAAAAAGGTGTTTTTTTAAAAAAACCTTCATTTAATGATGTTGTATATCCCTTTTCTTTAAATTTAAAATTAATTAATGAATATTTAAAAAAAAATTAAAATTTTAAAATATTTTAATGGTTTAAGTTACAACAATAATAAAAGCATTAAGTGGATGCCTTGGCATTAATTTTATTTTTAGGACGTAAAAAATGCGAAAAGCTATGTTAAATAATAATATATTTTGAAATATAGATATCCTAGAGAAAACTTTTTCTTTGTGAAAATTTCAAAAACAGTGAATTGAAATATCTAAGTAACTGTTAAAAAAATCAAACGAGATTCCGTAAGTAATGACGAGTGAAAATGGAAAATAGGTTTATAAAAATAAATAATATTTATTTGAATAATTTTAAAAAATTAACATAAAAAGGTTAAAGTCCTGTAAAATAACTTATATTTTTATAATAGTAAAAAGAGGTATGTGTAATCTTTTTTGAATATTGGGGAACCACCCTCAAAACCTAGTAAAAATTAATGATCGATAGTGAACAAGTACTGTAAAGGAAAGGTGAAAAAGAACTTTTGAGTTTGAAATAATTCTGAAACTTAATGTTAACAATCAATTGGAACTTTATATTAAAGTAACAGTGTACCTTTTGCATAATGGGCCAGCAAGTTTATTTTTATAGCAAGCTTAATTTTTTTAAAGTAGGCGTAGATAAATCAAGTTTTAAAAAGCAATATAGTTATAAAAATAAGACCCGAAACCGAGTGATCTAACTATGAACAGATTGAAAAATAGGTAAAACTATTTGGAGGATCGAACTCACATGTGTGGCAAAACATGGAGATGATTTGTGGTTAGGAGTGAAAGGCTAATCAAACTCGGAGATAGCTGGTTTTCCGCGAAATCTATTGAAGTAGAGCATTTAAAATCTTTTTTTGGGGTAGAGCACTCATTGAGCTAGGGGGCGTAAAAACTTACTGAACTCTTAGAAACTCCGAATACAAAAAAAAGTTATTTAAATAGACAGACATTAGGCGCTAAGGTCTATTGTCAAGAGGGAAACAGCCCAGATTGAACGCTAAGGTCTCTAAATAATATTCTAAGTGAAAAAGGAAGTGAAAAAATAATTACAACCAGTAGGTAGGCTTGGAAGCAGCCATCCTTTAAAGAAAGCGTAATAGCTCATTGGTCTAGTTTTTTTGCGCCTAAAATGTATCGAGACTTAAGAAATTTACCGAAGCGGCAAGTTTTATTATAAATAAAACGGTAGCGGAACATTCTGTATGTTGATAAAGATATGTTGTAAAATATATTGAAGATATCAGAAAAGAAAATGCTGGCATTAGTAACAAAAAATAATGAATAAGAATCATTATCACCGTAAATCCAAGGGTTTCTATGTTAAAATGTATTTCATAGAGTGAAACGGCCCCTAAGAAAGATTTGACGAAAGCGAATTTTGATGGGATAATTTTTAAATTAAATTTTTTAAAAAAAGTGACAAAAAGTTTTACTTTTTCAGGAAATAGCTTTTTTTTAAAAAAACCGTACCCTAAACCGACACAGGTGGATAGGTCGAGTAGACTAAGGTGGATGAGAGAATTATATTGAAGGAACTCGGCAAAATGACTCTGTAACTTCGGGATAAAGAGTACCTAAATATTATTTTTTAATATTTAGGTGTCACAAAATAGGGGGTTGCGACTGTTTAATAAAAACTTAGGACTCTGCTAAATGGTAACATGATGTATAGGGTCTGACACCTGCCCGGTGCTGGAAGATTAATAGGAGATGTTTGCGCATTGAATGGAAGTCCCAGTAAACGGCGGCCGTAACTCTGACGGTCCTAAGGTAGCGAAATTCCTTGTCGGGTAAGTTCCGACCTGCATGAATGGTGTAACGACATCCCCGCTGTCTCCAATATAAACTCAGTGAATTTGAATTATCCGTGAAGATGCGGATTCTCTATAGTTAGACGGAAAGACCCCGTGAACCTTTACTACATCTTTATATTGTTATTTTATCTAATATGTGTAGCATAAGTGGGAATCAATAAGACCTTCACGCTAGTGAATTGTTTAGATAACATTGAAATACCACTCTTATTAAAATAAATAACTAATATTTCTATAAATAGACAGTGTATGGTTGGTAGTTTGACTGGGGCGGTCACCTCCTAAAGAGTAACGGAGGTGTACAAAGGTAAGCTCAAATTGGATTATATTATCAATTGTAGAGCGCAATGGTATAAGCTTGCTTGACTGTAAGATAGACATATCAAACAGGGACGAAAGTCGGTCATAGTGATCCGATAATTCTTTGTGGAAAGATTATCGCTCAACGGATAAAAGGTACTCCGGGGATAACAGGCTGATGACTCCTAAGAGCTCCTATCGACGGAGTCGTTTGGCACCTCGATGTCGACTCATCACATCCTGGAGCTGAAGAAGGTTCCAAGGGTTCGGCTGTTCGCCGATTAAAGTGGTACGTGAGTTGGGTTTAGAACGTCGTGAGACAGTTTGGTTCCTATCTTCTATAGATATTTTGAAAAATGAAAGAATCTGACTCTAGTACGAGAGGACCGAGAAGGGTAAATCACTGGTGTATCGGTTGTCTTTAAAGCATCGCCGAGTAGCTAAATTTATTTTGGATAATTACTGAAAGCATCTAAGTAAGAAACCATTCTTAAAAATTTTTCATATGAAAACTGTAAAAGACTATTACATTGATAGGTTTTAAGTATAAGTATCGTAAGGTATTCAGCTTAAAAATACTAAAAGTTTCAAAATTTTAAATATATTTATTTCTTTGTAGCTCAATGGTAGAGCAAACGGCTGTTAACCGTTAGGTTGTAGGTTCAAATCCTATCAAAGAAGTTTTTATATTTTAGGTCGAATAGCCAAGTCAGGTTTAAGGCAGTAGTTTGCTAAACTATCAGTTAATTTATTAACTCGTGGGTTCAAATCCCACTTCGACTTATATTATTATGATGATGTAGTTTAATGGTAGAACGTGGGAATCATAATCCTAATGTTGTAGGTTCAAATCCTACCATCATTATCTTCTATTTATACGGAAGGTAGCATAGTATGGTTTAATGCATCTGTTTTGGGAACAGAAGATCAAAGGTTCGAATCCTTTTCTTCCGAAAATTTATTAATATATTTAAGTGTATTAATATTAATATATATATATATATATATAATTTTATTTATATTAAAAAATATTTAATTAATTTTATTATTTAAGAAATAAAAATATTATTTAAATATTTTTTTTATTTCTTAAAATTTCTATATTTATATTTTATTATGTTATTATTATCTATCGTATTTTTACCATTATTAGGATCAATAGCATCCGGATTATTTGGTTTTTATGTAGGACGTAAAGGTTCTGTATTTATAACTACTTTAACAACTTTTTTAAGTTTTATTTTTTCATTAATAATTTTTTATGATTCAATTACTTCTGAATATGAATATTTAATTTATTTAGCAACTTGGATCAACAGTGGTTTATTTAATTGTAATTGGAGTTTCTTATTTGATACCTTAACAATGGTTATGTTAGTGGTTGTAACAAGTATCTCTACATTAGTTCATTTATATTCTTCTCAATATATGGTTCATGATCCACATTTATCGAGATTTATGTCTTATTTATCTCTATTTACTTTTTTTATGATTATATTAGTAACCGGTGATAATTTTGTACAAATGTTTGTTGGTTGGGAAGGTGTAGGTTTTTGTTCTTTTTTATTAATTAATTTCTGGTTTACCCGTTTACAAGCAAATAAAGCAGCTATTAAAGCTATGTTAGTAAATAGAATTAGTGATTTAATTTTTTTATTAGGTATTTTAACCATCTTTTATAATATTAGAACTGTAGAATATTTTAGTACTTTTGCAGCTATTTCAATTGTTAAAAATTTTACTTTTGTTTTCTTTAATTATAATTTAAGTATTATTGATGTATCATGTATCTTAATATTTATAGGTGCTATGGGTAAATCTGCTCAAATTTTTTTACACTTATGGTTACCTGATGCAATGGAAGGGCCTACACCAGTTTCAGCATTAATTCATGCAGCTACAATGGTTACAGCAGGTGTTTATTTAACTGCTAGATGTTCCCCTATATTTGAATATTCAATTTTTTCTTTAAAAGTTATAACTGTTATTGGAGCTTCAACTGCCTTTTTTGCAAGTACTATAGGTTTAGTTCAAAATGATTTTAAAAAAATTGTTGCATATTCTACATGTAGTCAATTAGGTTATATGTTTTTTGCTTGTGGTTTATCTAATTATCCTTTAGCTATTTTCCATTTATCAAATCACGCATATTTTAAAGCATTATTATTTTTATGTTCAGGAGCTGTTATACATGCCATGGGTGATGAACAAGATATTAGAAAAATGGGTGGATTAAGACGTATATTACCTTTTACTTATATTATGTTTTTAATAGGATCATTATCTTTAATGGGTTTTCCTTTTTTAACAGGTTTTTATTCTAAAGATTTAATATTAGAAGTATCTTTTGCTAGTTTTAGTGAAACAGGTCATTTTGCTTATTGGTTAGGTACTATAGGTGCTTTCTTTACTGCTTTTTATTCAACTCGTTTAATATTTTTTGCTTTTTTAAGTGAAACAAATGCATATAAAAATGTTATAAGACATGCGCATGATGTTCCTTTAGAAATGGGTTTACCTTTAGGTTTATTAGCTTTTGGTAGTATATTTATAGGTTATTTATCTAAAGATATGTTTGTAGGTTTGGGTTCAAATTTTTGGAACAATTCAATATATATAGATCCTATAAATAATCAAATGATTGATGCTGAATTTTTACCAACTTTTTTTAAATTATTACCAGTAATTTTAAGTTTTTGTGGTTTATTTAGTGCATTTTATTTATATTTTTTCAAATTTAGATTTTTATATGATTTAAAAACTTCTAATTATGGTTTATATTTTTATAATTTCTTAAATAGAAAATGGTATTTTGATAAAATATATTATGAATTTGTTAATCAATATATATTAAAAATAGGTTATAATGTTACTTATAAAATGGTAGATAAAGGTTTAATAGAAATGTGTGGACCTTATGGTTTAGTTACTATATTTGCATTTTTAAGTCGACAAATAGTTTTATTACAAACAGGTTATATTTACCATTATTCATTATTAATATTAGTTAGTACTATTTTTTTAATTAATATTATTTTCTTTTCATTATTATTTTATTTTGATTTTGTTATAATTTTATTATTCTTTTTAATATTTTTAATAATAAAATAATAATATAATATATAATATTATATTATTAAAATAAAATATATCATTTAAGAATATTTTATATTTTAATTTATGAATTTTGAAACAATTTTCTTCTTTTTTTTTTCAAGTATAGCTTTAACATCAGCTATATTTGTAATATATTCTACAAATACAATATATTCCGCATTTTTTTTAATATTAGTTTTTACAAATTCAACAGGATTATTATTAATTTCTGAAATTGAATTTATATCTATTATGTTAATTATTATTTATGTAGGTGCTATTACAGTTTTATTTTTATTTGTAATAATGATGTTAGATATTAATGTATTAATTGATAAAAATAATAATAATAATTTTGGTTATCTTCCAATTATTTTTTTAATAAGTTTTGTTTTCTTTTTAGAAACTTCTGTAATGTTTAGTAAAATATTTACTACATATTATCATTTAATTGAACAATCTTTTTTTAAAAATGATTTTTTTTATAGGAAAGTTGTAAATCAATTAGATTATATAACTAATATAGAAACAATAGGGCAAATTTTATATAGTTATTATGCTTTTTTTTTTTTAGTAGCTGGTATTATTTTATTAATAGCTTTAATAGGTGCAGTAACTTTAACTAAAAAAGAAAAAAAAAAACAAAAATATTTAAATAAAAATTTATATAAACAATTATCTAGAAATTCGTTACAAGCTATTTTTAATATAAAAAATAAAAATTAAAACGACCTTAACTTAATTGGTAGAGTATTAGCCTTCTAAGCTTTAAAATCTTGGTTCAAGTCCAAGAGGTTGTATATAAAAATATTATAAATAAAAAAAATTTTATATTATCTGAAATTAATTAAATTCATGTTATTAAAATAAAATTTTATTATAAATACTTTTGAATAAAAGGGAATTATATTTTATATTTATAATATTTTAGTATAAATATGTATATATATATAATAAATTATAATAGTATTAAATTACTATTATAAAATTTAATTTATATATTAAAAAGCAAATAAAATTAAGAAAGCCATCATTAAACAAAATAATGCAATAGCTTCAGTTAATGCGAAACCTAAAATAGCAGTTCTAGTTAATTCTTGTTGTAAAGATGGGTTTCTAGAAATACCTAATACTAAAGAACCAAAAACTGATCCAATACCAACACCTGCTCCAGCTAATCCAATTGTAGC
>VFIW01000140.1:0-96369 GCA_006386115.1 Globisporangium splendens
CGATCGCAACGACTTGTTCTCTTGGCAACGGCCACTGCCGTGTGATACAATACTTCGTGCCAGGAAGTATGTCAATCTCATGACGAACGCCTCTATCGAATGGCAGTTCGTCCGGCACCTTGTCTGGGAATATGTCCTCATATTCCTTGACAAGTTCATACACGGGGTTCGTCTTGAGAGCGTCCCATGACTGCTCCTCGAACTTTTCCTTCCGTGTCTTCTCATCGAACACTTCAGCCTCCGTTGCTGATACCGTGTTGATGTCTTCTGCATCGTCAACATCGACGATCATGCAGACCTGCGAAATTTCGCCTTTCGCTAGGCTACGCTTCAGCGTCTTCTTGCTCATCCATGGCAAGGAAATCAACTCTTCGACTGAGCTTGGAGGATTTTCGACTTCAATGTGACGCATTGCGTTGCTGTCACCATCTTCATTGTAGACCGATACGTTCACGTATTCACTCGAAGTGACTCTTGCTTGGACACTTCCTTCGTCATCTTGACTTGTACCTTGATCAGGGGCACACGTTGCGCTTGCAACACTTGACGATAATTGCTTCTTTTTCTTGGTCATCTTCTCTCGGGATGGCTCTTCGGCTCTTTTCCCATTCATTTCTTCCACGCACATCGCCTCACTCTTAGGGTCGATGGCAAAGGAGACAGTCTTTTTCTGGCGCCTGACTGCTCCACCTCCAGTAGTCTTCTTCAAGATGGGTACCGCTCGTGAACATGGGGAGCCATCGCACACCACAATATCACGAGGGTCATCTGGGATCTCTTCCACAGATGTGTACACCCACACCACTTCATCCGTTGTCACACAGCTCAAGTCAGCATCGTGTGACTTGTCAACGGAGATCTTCATCCAGTCAATGCTAGGTTGATAACGCTTCAACCATGGCATTCCCAGGATGATGTCAAACTTGTCATCGAGGTCGAGTAAAATGAACTCGTCTTCACCTCGGAAATCTTCACACTTCATCGCCAAGCGCACCACGCGCTTTGGCATCTTCACAGTTGACCCGTTGGCCAACCGGATAATCATCGTCTTGTCTTCATTCGCATCAGGCATTGGTACTTTATGCCTGACGATCACTTCATTTCGAACAAAATTGTTCGACGCACCAGTGTCAACCAAAGCACGTAGAGGCGTTGCAATACCGTCTACATGAACTCTGAGAACGATCAAACTTGACGTTTGACTAACACTGTTCTCCCTCGTGGAAACTGCATGTGCATCATGCACATTGGGGCCAGAGTCCTGTGTATCCACAAACACAGTCCTCTTTTCGAGCCCAGTAGGAGGCCCCGCCCCTGCTATCCATTCCCGTTTTTTGGCCCAGGTGACCGCTCGAACCGACGACCGTAAGAACGATCGTGGTTGCTCGAACGAGCACCCTGTGTCGTTTGCCGATCCGGCAAAGACACCTTGCAGTTCCGAGCAAAGTGACCCGGCTTCCCGCAACGGAAACATTTTCCATCGTTGCGAGGACGTTCATTTCTAGGCGTGGAAATGTACGAGATGTCCATCGGCTCTGGACCATCGTGCGCGACATTCGCTTGTCTTGGTGGCCTTGACGGAAACCCTTGGAACTTGGCTTGCTTGATGCTGAACTCTTCTTGCATCGCGCGGCTGATGGCTTCGTCCGGCGTCTTGGGGTACTCACGGAACAATTGGTTCCGAATCGGACCGTCGTTCAGACCCGCCATGAACGTCACGACTTGCGCCGGAACGTCGATCGGCTCGTCCGCGATGCTTGAGGCCAGGAAGCGCGCTCGTTGTGCATACGAATGCAGATCGAAACGGCCTTGGCGAAGCTTGAGGAACTCGGCACGCGCACGGAACTCACTCTGCGGAGGTTCAAACGCTGCCTTGAGCTCCGCCTTGAAGTCTTCGTAGCTGTAGAAGCAGTTTGGATCCGACAAACGCTTGCCATACGCCCTGCTCTTTGCACGACCCGCAAGGTTGGACATCGCGAACAACACTCGCTGCATTGGGTCTCGCAGTTATCTTGCAGCGATAGCTGCATCCAACTCGACGAACCATCTCGAAAGAGGCTCGTTCTCTCCGCCACGATACGGAGACGCGTCCAGCTTCAGCGGCACCGTCCTGAAGGACGAAACAGGGGTTGCGACCTGCTTTCGAGATTCAATAATCTCGTGGTGCATGAAACTGACCGCGGCGTTCTTCTGGTCTTCAGGAGACGCCGATCGTAGCAGGCTGATTACAGCAGCCTCCCCGATGACGTTTCGCATCCGCTCCAGCGCCGACCACTCATAAGAAGACAAATGAGGAAAATACTCATTCGTCAACTCGACAGTTTCCGGTACTGCTGGACCGAGTGGCGCATCTACTCCTTCCATGTTCTCAGACATAGACGGAAGTAGGTCTTGGACAGGAATGCGCGAAGTGCTCAAAGCCGCTTCGTCAAACCTTTCTTGGCTTGGTCGCTGGAAGGACCGCTCGAAGTGCTACCAGGTGTAATGGGGCGCTGTTTACAACAGTCCCCAAAACACGGCACACACGCTTGTGCGACTTGAGGAAGCGATCTCCCGACTTGGAGGGAGAGAAGACGACTTGAGTACTTGAGGGTAAAATTGCAACTGAATTAAAAATGCTTATGGTTCCTGTCGCTACTTGTAAATGAACCCCAAGGGCTCCTAGAGGTTTTATAACTAAAACCTAAACATACACAATAAAACCTATGAATCTGATATATAAAACCTTGGGTACACTGAGGTTGAACCCACGAGATCTTCGAGAAGCTTGAACTTGGAGTCCCGTGGAAAATTCCCTGCAAAGTGATTGGCTACAGCCACTCACTTTAGGTGGCAGAGACACGTCGGTCTCATCACCAGCGCAGTTTCCCAAGTAGGAACCATCACTCAGTACTTGATTAGTACATGGATGTCATCACTCTGTACTGATTAGTACATGTGAACAACATTGTGCACTGATCAGCACAGAGAGCGCTCGTGACGTCATGGGATGACGTCACATGTGCATGTGGGGACTGTCGTACTGTAATCCCTTTGTTAATTGTCTCTCCACAATGCACACTGAAGGTGGTGTGTGGCACACTAAATCTGGGAACAGATCCACCTTCATGTAATGGCTAGGTATAGCCCATTACAATGTGACGTCATCCCATGACGTCACGAGCGCTCTCTGTGCTGATCAGTGCAGAATGTTGTTCACATGTACTAATCAGTACAGAGTAATGACATCCATGTACTAATCAAGTACTGAGTGATGGTTCCTACTTGGGAAACTGCACTGGTGATGAGACCGACGTGTCTCTGCCACCTAAAGTGAGTGGCGCGAGCCAATCACTTTGCAGGGAATTTTCCACGGGACTTCAAGTTCAAGTTTCTCGAAGATCCCGTAGGTTCAACCTCAGCGTACCCAAGGTTTTATATATCATATTCATAGGTTTTATTGTGTATGTTTAGGTTTTAGTTATAAAACGTATAGGATCCCTTGGGGTTCATTTGCAAGTAGCTACAAGAACCATAACTACATTTAAATCAGTTGCAATTTTTCCTTCAAGTACTCAAGTCGTCCTTCCTCCAAGTCGGGAGATCGCTTCCTCTGGCACAAGCGCGTGTGCCGTGTTTGAGGGACTGTATGGAACAGCGCCCTCTTACAGAAACTCGTCCAGCAGTCTCGACTTACCCGTCCCTCGGTCATCAAGACACATAAACAACCAATGACAGAGCTTGTCCTTCGCGTTCCCACGCGTCAAAGTGAGAGTGAATGGTGTCATACATGGCCACGATATCAATTGGATTCTCGAAATCACAGACTGCTCCAGCGGTTGCAAGTGAAGGCTTCGGAGCGCGCCAAGAGAACGAATGAGCTAACAGCTCCTCGGATTGCGTTGGCACTTTCATTAGCACGTGAATCGCGTTGGCTGCGGCATTTCGCGTTTCTGGGACAACCAGCACTGCAAAGTCTTCGTGTCCTCATGTACCCCTCCCCGTTGCATGCAGTTGCCATGATGCCATCGGTGACAGCTCCGGTCAAGAGTTGAGTCACAGCCTCGTCGTCCCTATTGAACCACACATTGTCCTCGCGCTCGCTTCTCTTGGCTAGACACAGATCCAGCATGTCTGCATCGATGTTCCTGTGATAAATGCATGGTGATTTCCGTGCTTGAGCCCATCAAAAGAGTCTTAAAGTCCTTCTCTATCTTTCAGAACTTCTCATCTCGTCGACCCACCCAATGATGACAGTCGCTTCGTTGCATCGCCAAACACCACCCAAGAATGAATCAATGCGGAGACCAACCAATGCATGAGCTGCTGTCATTACCTTGCAATGTCATCGTGGAAACCGGTCTAGTTTGCAAACAACGGTCTCTCCCTCTTTATAATAATACATCGAGGCAACAAGGTTTTACTGCTTCCCTATTTAAGGGTTAAGCTCGACCGAACGAAAAACTCTTCTCCAAAAGATCGTAGTCAAGGTTATTCACTTTGTGGGTACGATTTACCAACCAAGTGTCATCAAGGACAACTTGGACCAGTTCGGGTCCCCCATGATTCCATTTCAGTGCACCCCTTCTCGACAGAGTTCCATTCCTGCCAATGAGCCGTTGCGTACCAGCAGTCTCCAGTGTCGTAGCACTCGTTCGTTAGTCCATAGCTACAGCGCACAACGCACGCAGCAGCACGTGCTACCGCGTCAAAGCACCATCGTCACTTGTGTTTTCCAGCGCATTCGAAAAAGGGTATCTTTAGCGTGGCCCACCTTATTTTCCGCTCTTCCTTCCCCTATGTGAGTTCTGCGGTGGGTGGAAAGTGAGAGTGAGTCCCATATTCGTGCTGGAGAAAAAAGCCCCGCCTGGATCGCTCGCTGGCCCTTGCTGTCGTTCGGTCGGACGGCGGCACGAGAGAAAACTCTGGAAGAAGCGCATCGGGATTACTCCACAGCCTTCTCCTTGTATACGCAGTAGCACACCCACTTTCCCCCCGCGCAGTAGAACGAAATAGAGATGGCGGAGGTGACAGAGGAGCAGCCCAAGGCGCGCAGCGACAGCTTCGCCGAGATCTGCGAGCAGCTCGAGCACGAGATGCAGCCCACGAGCGAGAGCGCCAGCAGCAGCAACAACGACGTGGTCTCGCTGCACCGCCACAAGCTGCAGTCGGCGCTCGCGGCGCTGCCGAAGCCCGACGAAGACATCGATGACAACACGTACGCGTACGGCGGCGCGGATGGCTACAACAACGACGGCTACGAGGCGTACGTCGCGCCGTACAGCTCGTCGCCCGTCGTGTCGAACGCCGGCGCATCGTCCATGTCGACGGCGCTCACGATGTACACGGAGGAGCCCGGATACGCGCATCTGTACGACTCGCCCGTGGAAGAAGGACCGGCGAACAAGCCGAGCGCACCGTCGTCGTCCTCGTACTCGTCGCGCAGTGTGAGCACGAAGAACCCGTACACGGGTCTCTCGAACCAGGGCGCCACGTGCTACATGAACAGTTTGCTGCAGACGATGTACATGACGCCCGAGTTCCGCAAGGGTCTCTACCAGTGGCAATTCGGTCAGAAGGTCAAGAAAACGAAGAAGAGTGAAGAAAACGGCGGCGCAGCACATGACGATGACGCTACGGATGGCGACAATGACGACGAAGAGGAAGTCGGCGATGACGAGCCAGAGGAGTACAACATCCCGTTCCAGTTGCAGAAGCTGTTTGCGAAATTGCAGATGAGTTCGCATGAGTCCATTAGCACGAAGGCGCTGACAAAAAGCTTTGGGTGGACAGGCGCCGACGTGTTCCAGCAGCACGACGTGCAGGAGTTGTGCCGCGTGCTCTTCGATGCGATCGAGAAATCGTTCAAAGGTACGGTGAACGAGACGCTCGTGAACGATCTGTACCAGGGCTCGTTGAAGGATTACGTGCAATGCCACACGTGCGGCCACGAATCGTCGCGCATTGACAACTTTCTCGACTTGTCGCTCGTGATCCGTCCGTTTGGCTCGGAGGAGATGATGAAGAGCGTCGAAGAAGCGATTGAACTCTTTCTGCGGCCGGAGCTGCTCAACAACGAGAATCAGTGGATGTGCGACCAGTGCAAGACGAAGCGCGACGCAATCAAGGGCCTCAAGTTCTCCAAGTTGCCGTATCTGCTGTCGTTGCAGCTCAAGCGTTTTGACTTTGACTATGCGACGATGAATCGCATCAAGCTCCACAACCAGGTGTCGTTCCCGAAGTTCCTCGACATGAACTCGTACGTGAGCGACGAATCCGGTGCGCGCGGCCGCGGCAAAATCGCGCGGAAGATGTCCATGGAGCGCCATGAACTGGAAGCGAAGGCCCACAAAAGCGACCGCATGCGCCGCTTGTCGTCCATGGACGAGTCCCAGCCGCTTCAGTTCGCCGACGAGGACGGCGAGCAAGAAGAAGGCGGACGCGACAGTATGACGGCGCCAACGGAGTTTGACACATGGAGCGCGACGTTTGACCCGCAAGACATGATCAGACGCAATGGACCGCACGTGTATGAACTGTACTCGGTGCTGATCCACTCAGGGAGCGCGCTCGGTGGCCACTACTATGCGTACATCAAGTCGCTTGAGACGGGCAAGTGGTTCAATTTCAACGACTCGCATGTGAGTGAGATCTCGGATGACGAGTTGAAGACGGCGTGGGGCGGTACTGGCGGAAATGGTTACGGCAGCCGCATGAGCTACAGCACGTGTGCGTACATGCTCATGTACCGCCTGGTGTCGGAGAAGAACATCAATTCGATCCCGAAGGAGAGCATCCCAGAGTACCTCACGCAAAAGATGAAGGCCGACGAAGATCGGTTGAAGCAATTGGAGCAAGAACGTCTCGAGATGACAAAGAAAGTGCTGATCCGTTTCTTCATGAAGGGCAGTAAGCCCAAGAATCTGGAGAAATCAATCCACGTGTACAAGACGAGCACGGTGCGCGAAGCGTTGGCGATCGCGTGTGAAGCGTTCGCGAAGGAGAAAGACATTGTGATCCCGTCGCCCGAGAATGTTCGACTTCGTGGGTACAACGACTACAACTGTTTGCTCTCGGACACGTACGATGGGAAGGAAGACGCGACGTTGACGTCGTTGGGCATTTACGCAGCGCAGCAGTTGTTCATTGAAGTGAAAAGCGACGACGAGGAGTGGGAGCCGTACGATCCGTTCAA
This sequence comes from Globisporangium splendens, assembly GCA_006386115.1. Classification (NCBI taxonomy): domain Eukaryota; phylum Oomycota; class Peronosporomycetes; order Pythiales; family Pythiaceae; genus Globisporangium; species Globisporangium splendens. The sequence goes on from VFIW01000140.1 coordinate 7,175, forward strand.
GTTGCAGCTCTTCATGCGCCGCTTTGTCGGGAACGAAGGATCCGACGAGGACAACAACAACAACAGCGACAATGACAACTCGAGCACTCCCGAGATTGCAGCTGGCAGTGCCAATAAACTGAAGCCGAGTCTGATGGCGCGCTGCATCCAAGTGGACGACAATGCGACGCTGGGATCGCTTTGTGCGCTCGTCAAGCAAAAATTTGCGATTCCAGAGGACATGAAAGTTCGTCTCGTTACGAAAAGCGGATATGGAACGTCGCCAGTGAAGATCCTGAACAAGAACGAAGAGGCGTACACTCTGAACCTTCGCCTGAAGATGGACTTGCACCTGACGAACGGCACGGAAGTGTTTGTCGAAGAGACTAGCGATCTGCAAGCGCCATCGCTCGCCGAAGAGTTCTTCGAGCGGGAAGCGAATATGATCACGGTGAATTTCAAGTACCTGGATCGAGGTGCGGAGCCGATCCGCATCGACCGCAGAGAAACGATCTTGACGTTGAAGCAGAAGATCAGCAACAAAATCGGGTTGCCGCATGACAAATTCAAGATCTTGCGCGGCATCAACGCGGCAGGCGTCGAGATCAAGACCATCGACACCACGCTCTACAAGCTCTCGATTGGCACGAATCACACGGTGTTTGTGCTGGAAGGTACCCCGCTCAACCGAGGCGAGTACAATTTCCGATTGGTGCTGCACCGTCCACCAAAGGCTGCGCAGGCTGTGGACTCGAGCCCAAGTAATCAGGAACCTCAGCTTACTGTCGTCAATGGACCGTCAGTGGATGTGGACGCCGATGGGAATCCGTTTGATGCGGATGAGCTGCTGCTTACTTCTGGACGAGACGACTCGGAGTTTACGCACGTCGGACAGGTGGTGATCAGCGAAGAAATGCAGGTTGAAGAGATCCGCAAGCGCGTGTGGGCGATTCTCCTTGAGAAGAAGTACCTGGAAGCCGAGACCAACGTGATGCCATCCCAAATTCGTCTTCGAGATCTGCGCCAAAACACCATGGCGAACATTTTAGTCAATGACAAGAAGCTAGTCGACGCGTCCAGTTTAGCGGTCTACGAAGGACGCGGCATCGTCGCGCAGATTTTGCCGCAGCCCGAGCAAGCAAGTCCCGATCATCGAGTCGTCGAATTTGTTTACGTCGACCGCTCGAAATGGCGCTTCAGCAAGTCGAGACGCTGTGAAGTTGTGATCTCGAAGGAGATGCAGGACATGTACCCGTTGACGTATCTGTCCGAGGAAGCAAGCATCGCGTTCTCGATTCCAGCGGATAGACTGAAATTCGCGCGCATCCCGTACCACCGAGATTCATGCGATATCTTGGAAGTGGTCTCGTACGAGTTCTACCCTTCAGAGGACATCCTGCGCAGTAGGACACCGGATTACCAGGAGCTGATCCTTGTGATCGACACGGCCGTGTCCTTGGAGTTCATGAACACTCGAGATCGCGTCGACATCCAGAACTTTCTTGCGAAGAAGAGCGAAGAAAAGGCGAAGGCGCAGCGTGCCAAGTACTCGTCGGTGTCTTCATCCAGCGGCGGCGGATACCAGTACCACAAGCCGAAAGAAGCCGCGCTCGTGATCCGAACCAAGTCGGACAAGAAAGGCGGCGGCAGCAATGCGAGCAGCAATGGCGTGACCATCCGCACGCCGACACGGAAGTCATCGAGAGGAATCCACGCGTCCTCGGACACGGACGAAGAGGACGACGCCGACGATTACATGCAGCGATCGATCGATTTGTTCGGCGACAGTGAGGCGTAATTCTGCGGATCCGAAAGCAGCGAGAAGGTTTAGTGCGTGCGTGTGAAGCATAAGAATGAACAGAAGTACGAATTTTAAAACAACCTGAGGGTGTTTTAGCGATATTGTACATATTTCGATCGCCTCGGCCACCGTTTCCATGTCATGCCAAGCAATTTCGCTACCGTTGAGCGTGCTGGTAGCGTTTTCAGCATTGTGCTGTCACCTCTGGACCACAACTTTTTCAACTTGGACGATAGGTGGTGAGGGACGAAGGCGGCGGCATGTTTTCCTTGTCAATAGTAGCACTAACATGAAAGAACGATTCCACCTCAGTTTCTTTGTCATCCTGCACGAGACTGGACTTGGCGCTCTTTCTCCTCTTCGGTGCTGCTTGGAAACCTTCGCGATTGTGGCACTTTGAGGCGTTGCATGCGCATTCACTGCCGCACATTTGCTTCTCGGCCTTGCACGCGCACCCTCTCGTGGCGCATTTGCCGTTACACGAGCAGCAAACTGGGACCCCAGCACGGGAAGGCTCGCCCAGCAACTCATCGATTTCGTCCATGGCGTTGCCACTGCCGCCACCATTCTGTCTTGCTTGTTTATTAGCAGACGATGCTTTACGCTTCGCCGCCTGCTTCCCTTCGTTCTCGATGTAGTCCGAATCGTCACCACTGTCGTCCGAGTCGTCGTCGTCCTCGCTGCTCGACAAAATGTCGCCTTCATCAATCACTTCCTCGACCTTCTTCTTCTGAGCTGGTTTCTTTTTCGGAACTAATTCCTTATCTGCAATCTGCTGTCTCAACGCAGCGAGTTCCTTCTTGGTCGCATCAAGCTCCTGTTGAAGTGCATCTTTTCCTGCATCTTGCTCTCGCGGTGCTTTTGAAGAACCCAAATCGAGACTGTTGAGTGAAATGCCCGCACGACGACCAAGTTCTTCAGCATCTTTCTTCAATTCTGCAATTGTGTGCTCGTATTTGTCAGCTTGTGCAACGAGCTGCTCCTCCACTGCGTCCAAAGCAGCCTTCGTGTTTTCCAGTTCCATGCAAGCCGCTTTGCTTTCGACTGCACTTTCCATCAAGTATTTGATCATTTGATGGCACGCGCTTGCTTTCACTGGGAACAATTCGGTAGGCAAAGCGTTATTCCGCTCCACACTGGTCATCTTTTGCTGAAGTAGTCGAATTTCCGCATTCTTTTCTCTCAAGGAACTTTTCAAGCTCGCCAGCTTGTCACTGTTGTTGGCATTCTTGAATGGATTCGATTCCAACTGCGAGATCTCGAGCGCCAGCTTCTTGCGTTCCTCCAAATCCACCTGGATTGCAGCTTTAGCACCGTAAATCGTCGTCTGGATCTCGAATGTTCTCTCCAGCAGTGGTGTGATACCTTCGATGGACACCTCCGCGTCAGCCACCTTGTTACTCTCTTCTCCAGTACTCTTACCTCCATCGGAAGATAATGAACACCTTAGTGATGATGTGCCCTTTTGCATCTTTTGAGCCTGCTGATGATGAAGCGCCATCGTCCGCATCCGTTTGTTCGCCATGGCCACTTCCTCTGTCTTTCGCTTCAGGACGTTGCTCTGCTTGCTGTGAAGTGCGCTCAATCTCTGCAATTCGTACTGCTTTCGTTGGTCTCGGCGCTTCAACTGCATGATTTTTAAATCTTGCTCGCGTTTCTCCTTTCGATGGACTTCTGATGCTTCTTTCAGTTTCCGCTGCAGGCTTGCCTTTTGCTTCTTCATGCCTACAATTTCAACCTCCAAAGTAGAAATTTTGAACTTACCAGTCTTCCACAGTGCACTCAGGCGCTTGCATTCTTTCTCGGCTTGCTTGGCGACTTGCAGTTGTCTTTGAATTGCTTGCAGCTGTGCGCACATATCTTCTTTTCTCTGACGTTCTCTTGCGTTGGCGCTCTGATCATTCTTTTCAATCTCAAGTGACAGTCGTTTTTTCTCAGCGGTTAACTTACCAATGCGCTTTTCCAACTCAATAATTTCCTTTTCGTACGAAGTTGCCAGGGCTGCCAGTCGCACTTCTGTGACGCCATTTGACGGGAGCGTGACAAGCTCTCGCAAAATCTTCTCCTTCTCGGCGATGACTTCAGAGAGGTTGTCCAGATCAAGTTGCATCTGCGCTTGGCTGGCACTCGATGTCACTTCCGCAGGAGACGCAGGCTCTACAAGCGTAATGCTGAAAGACTTGTCGAATTCCAATGCTTCTTCAGCCATAGCGCTAGCTGCGGATACAAGAGTCGTTGATGCATTCCTTCCACCAAATGTAGGCTCCATCAGTGCCGAAGTCTTCTTCTTCCTCATCAATTCATCTGCAACTTTTTTCCATTTCTCTCTCGCGCTCATAACAATTCGCAGCTCTTCTTCACGCGTACGAGCCACTTCCTTCCACTTCTGAAGCTCCGTTTCCAAATCACCGCGATCAACATTGGACTCCTCACTCACCGTAACGCAGCGACGTTGCATTTGCTGCTTGGACTGCTGCAAAAGTTGTAATTGAAGTAGCTCAACCTGCTGTTTGAGGTAACTCACCTCGTTTGTCGCACTCATTTCTTTGTTGACCACTGCCTTGTTTTCGATGTTGCGCGCACGAGACGCATAGCGCAGCGTATTCGACGTTTCCTCGAAGTTGATGTCTGCAGGACTGACACACGCTATCATGAGCGTCTTGCTGTTCCCACCGAGACTGTCTTGCAGCAAGCGAGTGAGCTTCGAGTCTCGGTATGGTATGTGGATGGATGATGAGTTCGTGCGACTGCGTCCCGAGAGGGCGTTGATGACATTACCCAACGACAAGAGTCCGCGGTTGATGTTGACGCCTTCCTTGAACCGCGCACCTTCTGCGTTCGTTCTCTTGGCGCGCTCCGAGCCGGCTAAATCAACGAGATGGAATTTGGAATAACGCGCTTCGACACCTTCGTTGACCGTGTCGTGTTGCTCCATCGTCAGCGTACAAATCGCGTGAGAGCGACTAGATTGGGCGTTCATCGTAGTCGAAGCAGTCGCGCGCTGCAACGCTCCAGCTTGCAGCAGTGATGCAACTTCCGTGATCGATTCGACTTGGTGTTCACTCAGTCCGGTGACGACAATGCCGCGTTTCCCTTCGTCTCGAACTGCAAGACCTGCGGACGCACTCGCACTGCCGTTGTTCGATGCATCGGATAAAAGATCGTAGATTTCTTCATTCAGGATCTGGAGAAGGGAAACACGCCAAGTAAATAATGCACGCCGACTTCATTCATGCCTCAATAGTAATTGCACATACCTCCAAATACGACACTTTCACGATGATATTCTTGCTTTCTGGTGCATTTACAACAGTTCGGAAAATCTGTACGCAAACAGCACGTTTCAGCAAATGCAACACAAGGAGTCACAGAAGGGTATCAAAAGACCTACATCGTCCATAACGCGTGGAACGATGCCACGGTCGGCAGATGCCACACTCAGCTTGAACTCGTTCCCCATCGTAAACGTTTTCCCGGATCCGGTCTGTCCGTAGGTGAACACGGTTGCGTTGTACCCATCAAAGAAGCGATCCAGCAACGGCGCGATCAGGCTTTCGTACACGAACTGCTGCTCTACATCCACAGGAAACACTGCGTCGAATTCGAACTGCTTGCCCGTGTCTCCTCCAAGCAGCACGTGAGACCCCGCGACACTCACACACGGCTCGCTGCCCTGCACCTGTTCGTTGGCGCTCAGCGGTCGCACGCGCACGGCGACCTGGATGTTGCTGCTGTCGCAGTGGCGGCGGCTGCTGGCTGCAGTTGATGATGAAGAGCCGGACGAAGAGCGTCTGCTGCCGTCACCTTCGTCGTGCGGTGCCATAATTGCGGCCTGCATTCAGGTTGAAGGTGCAGCCGCCGACGATAGGCACGGAGTGACCCGCACGAATGCCTTTCTCGCTCGTGGTGAAGCAGGAATGCATTCGCGCGCACTCTTTCAAATGTTGAAAGAGATACGCGCGACCTTCGTGCAACGTTTGCTGAGCGGTTACACAGTGTCACACCTGAGTTTCTAATGAGGATGTGACTACAGTGTATGATATGTTAGAAGCGAGTAGGAGCATCAAACAATTCTAGATGTGCGACAGCTGCTGATCTTCTGCACTGGCTCGAGTGTGATGCCGTTGGGATGCAGGGACACCGCTGAACAACCTTGCTTCAGGAAGCAGCAAACCGCCGAGGTGGCTATGACAAAGGCAACCAAGAGCCACAACACTCTGCAACACTCTACCCTCCTCTTTGCACTAGCGGCTCTGGCACTGTTGTTAACAGTACTCGTATTCTCTACGACGTGTCCTCTCGATGATGATGCCTCTTGACTTCAGACGCAAGAAAGACTGTGTTTGCACTGCTATTGCGGGTTGTACAGTCATCTCGTACTTTATCCAGTCGCAACTGTCCAACGTCATTGAGCTTCGCTTGCTCATTTTTTTGTCCGCATCAGCTGGAGTCTGTTGCTGTCCTGGCAGAGTGCGGGCGAGCATACTGGACTCAAGACAAAGACCAAACTGGCTGTGAAGAAAACAGAAAAAGGAAACCGAGGAAGACACACACACAGACTTGCATCTCGTCGCGCTGTCAGCAGGGCGGAAGGAAGGAAGGCGCAGGGGACGGCAACGCGGACGACACACGGCGGCGCAGGAGAGCACGGCAGCGAGAGCGCGTGTCGCACGTACGCCGAGAGAGAGAGAGAGAGAGAACAGCAAGATGATGGAGCCCGAGAGCACGTCCGAAGAGAAGCCGCTGGTATGACAGGAGCTCTGCATAAATGCCATCGCGTTTCCGCATATGGTGCTTGCGTGTCTGATTTTTTTCTTTATAATCGTGGTTGTGTTTGATGGCTGCAGTTGTCGCATGACGTGGGGATCACTATTGTCGACGATGATGGCGATCAGCAGCAGCAGAACGAGAAGATCGTGGTCAAGGTGAAGACGCTGAGTGAGAAGCCCATCCGCATTGAGATCCATCCCAGCACAAGCATCGGCGAGTTGAAGGAGATCGTGAAGAAGCAGGCGAGCGCGGAGGGGAAATTCTTGCGTTTGATCCACCAGGTATGTTGTTGTTTTGTTCTGCAGACATGGCGTGTATTAAGCAAAATCTGATACGGAAATTTGATGTATGTGCTGGTTTTCTTAGGGAAAAATGCTGTCGGATGATAAAGCGACATTGAATAGCTGCAAAGTCAAGTCGGAGGATTTTATTCACTGCGCTATCAGTGCGGCGCCTCCTAAAGCCGTCGTGAATCAGGTATGCTCGCTGTGAATCCATGTTGCACAGGATTAAAGACTGACGTTTTAACTTCAACGACAAAAATTCCCTGTAGATGGCTGCTGAAAATGAGGAAGCCGAGCGAGAGGATACAAGTCGACGCGGCTTTGATCGCCTTCGTGATCGACTCAGTCGTGAAGAAATTCAAGCGCTGCGGTTGTACTTCTACCCGCAATTATCATTATATATTAGCCAAGCTGAGCGAGTCCCAGGCGAGTCGAGTGAAGATCGGATATATCGGCTCGAAGAAGAGTGGATGGATGCGCAGGGTCCTCAATCTGAATTCTGTACGTGATGCACTACTTCAAATCGAGTGTCTCCGTGATGACTGCTGGTGACTCACTTTATATTGAACTTGCAAATTGCAGCTCTAAACGTCGTTCCAACGGCAAGAATCGCCATGGATCACCAGATTGATATGACTGGCATGAACAACTCGATCCTGGCAGCTGATAATGAAGGCACCGGGACCGAATTCCTGTGGGGCTTCTTGATGGGTCTGTTGCTGGGTGTATTTATGTTGCTGATGGTAAGTCAAATTGGCGTTGCTTTTTGGTCAACTAGCCAACATCTAACTCATGTGTGCGTGTGCTCGTTCAGCTGCTGGACCGATCCGTTCCTCGCAAGCAAAAAGTGGGGCTTCTGCTGGGTGTGAGCATGAACTTCTTCCTCAGTGTCGTCCCGAAGGCTGTCTCCGATTAGGTGCACCTCTTTCCATCCCAGCCTGCGTGCGTGACCAGCCGTATCGATATTCCTTTCCTTTTTTTTAATTCCACCTCCATGTTTGTATCATTCTCCGCCTTGTCTGCATCCAGCCAAGTCGAGCAGAACCACGAACGCGCCGCCTAGTCATATCCATGAGCTGTCTTTCTGTCGCACCTTTCCCGCATAGGCGCCTGTCTGTCTGCAACATTTTTCGATATCTGTGGTAGTAATTGGCCAAAAAGATGCAATTTTCACCAATCACAAGGCTCCATTTTAGTCCCAGTGTGATCTTGCGTGTTGGTGGGTGTGTGAAGACCACTCCGCTGGTTCATCCGTTTCCTCACCGACCTTCCTTGATGCTTCAGGCGCTCGGCGACGCTGAGCCCACCGCACCGCACCCGCCGCCCCCCGCATCCACCGCCATCACACCAGACACCTCAGAGACCACCGCGCCGAGAAAGCGCAAGAAGACCAGTCTTTCCTTCGACACCACGCTCTCGTCGCCTATGGGAAAAGAACTCTCCGCCTCCCAGAAAGCCATTGTCAAGATGAACGTGACCCGCGAGACCGCCGACGGCGTCGTCAAGTGCTGCTACTGCGAGAAGGAGATCTCGTCCAAGAACATCGACCGGTGGGCCTCGCACTTGCGCGGATGCGTGAAGGCTCCTGAGGAGGTGAAGGCGCAGATCCAGCCGCTGCGCACGGCGACGACACCCCCTCCAGCTGCGGCCACGTCTGCTGCGGCTGGATTGCACACGGCGCCAGCCTTGAACGCAGCAACGATGAACGCGTTCGCGGCGCACGCTGCCGCTGGCCAATTGGGCACGCTCACGACGTCCGCGTCGGCCAATGAGACCTTCAAAGTGCATGTGTCGAAGGATTACATGAAGTTCAACGCCGCCCACTTCATTGCCCACAAGGTGAGTCGACTTGCATAGCACTCTTCTTTCGACAGTTTCAGCGTATTCACGACCACTCGTTGTGTGATGCGAGCATGTAGGGCTTCCGAGAAAAGCTGCATGGCCACAACTATCAGTTGGCAGTGACGATTACGGGTGTCGTCGGTCCGGACGGTTATGTCGTCGATTTCGGTGACATCAAGAACATCTCGCGCGTGATCTGCAAGGACTTGAACGAATCGTTCCTCGTGCCAATGAACAGCGATGTCCTCAAGGTAGGTTTGGCCATATCTGCTCTTGTTTCGCGTTCGGTTCTTGTGGGTCTGCACTAACTGCTGTCCCTTGTTTGCTGCTCAGATTACATTTGATGGCACGAATGTGCACATTCTCACGGAAGACATGGCCAAGTTCAGGTGCGTGTTGCCCTCAAATGGAGATTGTTCATCTGCAAGTTAGACCGATTGACACTGGATTTTTCTTTGTTCTATTGAATATTGCAATCAACAGCTTTCCAAAAGCGGATTGCTCGCTGCTGCCGATCATTCACTCGTCGGCGGAAGAACTCGCCATCTACATCGTACGTATTGCCATACTGCACACAGCGGTATATTGTTTTTATTAACTGCACGGATTGCATGTATGTGATCCTAACAGAGCAACCAAATCATAGATGCGTTTACGCTCGAGGCACTCTTGGTACGTGATGCAATTGCGAGTTTCTCTTATATATCTGCATACAACAACCATTGCTCACTCTTTTATCACAATCTCGTGGATCGATAGGGACGCGGCGTCCGCAAGCTCGAAGTCAGCATCGCTGAAGCCTCCAAGCAATTCGCATCCTACGAACGCACGATCAGCCTGGCGTAAGAAGGCATTCACTCGCAGAGCAGGACAGTCACACAACAAAAACAATTCGCGTGCAGACAGGAAAATGCCTTCTGACCCCTTCTTCGAGTTAGTTCTACGGCTCGCAACGAGCGCGTATGATTGCGGAAACGGGACGGAAGCTCTATGATAAACGCCGCTTATCTGCATTTTTGAGAGTTTGCTCCGAACAGCAGCGCGCATAACAACTGCAGACACTGTTGGCATACCGATCCATTCATTCTTGCGTCTCAATACCGGTACATGGGCAGAAAAAGCACCCATCTTGAACAGTCAGATCCAATCATCCCCAAGATCTTTTTGACCAAACCGACACGCCTCTTCCACACTCGATCATGCGATTGGCTGTACCATTTCAATCTCGACCGTCTCATTGGCTGAAAAGCGTCTCGCAGCGGCTTCCAACCAACTGCCTCTCTTCCGCAAACCTCAGTTTCAGCCGACCATCACTCTGCACATGTCTCCCTCTTTAAACCGATCGAGGTTTTCCCCCTTCGTTGCGCCAACCGCGCTTTCCTTTCGCTCACTCTCAAGCCACCACCAACAACAGCACAAGCGGCGCTGTTAAACAAGCGGGAAAGCGCACTCTCCCTCCCTTCGTCTCTCTTCGTCTCTTCTCCTGACAGCATGTACTCTGGCGGCGGTTACTCGGGTGGCTCCAGTTGGAACGATCGCCACGCGGACTCGTCGTCGCGTCGCGACTACGGCTCGTCCTCGTCCTACGGTGGTGGCAACAGCTACTCGTCCCGCGGCGGAAGCGGTGGTGGCTACTCCAGCGGCGGCTACGGTGGCGGCGGCAGCCGTGGCGGATACGGTGGTGGTGGCTACGGCGGTGGTGGCTACGGCGGTGGTGGCGACCTCGGCGCGAACTTGGACTCGAACATCCAGTGGGATCTCTCGAAACTGCCAGTGTTTGAGAAGAACTTTTACTATGAGCATCCAGACGTGACGAAGCGCTCGCCGCAAGAGTACGAAGACTGGAAGCGCAAGAGCGACATCAAGGTGGATGGCAAGGGTGTGCCAAAGTGCGTGTACACGTTTGAAGAGGCGTCTTTTCCAGGTATGGTGAATGGTTTAAATGCGCTTTTTTATCAAGCGGAGATTGGTATGCTAACATTGCTTACTTTGCTTTTATTTACCTGTAGAATACGTCCTTGACGAAGTGATGCGTTTGGGTTTCACAAACCCAACGCCGATCCAGTGCCAGGGTTGGCCGATGGCTCTCTCTGGTCGTGATATGGTCGGCATTTCTGCGACTGGCTCCGGTAAAACGTTGGCGTTTTTGCTGCCAGCTATCGTCCACATCAACGCTCAGGTTTGTGTATAAAGCCGAGTCATTTTGCAGTTGCACGCTGTGCAGTCGCATTGTGCTCTTTTATTGCTGTTTTCGATTTCGAAAATACGGAAAGTACGCATTCGTCGTACGGCCTTGGGGTCGTAATCGCGAGAAGTGTCGAGTACTATTGATGCAGTACAAAACGCCTTGGTAAGGTGTTGTGGTTGAGTGCGACGATGGAACGAGCGGTTGACGAGTCAAAGCGACTTGGCACTCTCTGATGGTGATGCCCAGGTCGTGATGCCGTCGTCTCTCGATTCGTTGCGTTGTCGGTTGGTGTCCTTCGTGTGGGAGTTGCGTTCTTCTCTTCGATTCGCAACGAAAGTGCGATCCATCGTGGAACAAAGATTGGGTGCGTACCAAAATCTGCGCTGGCAAAAAATCGGATGTCAGCGTGCGCCTGAAGTTTAACCACGATGGGAGACGTTCACTTCTTCGTTTTCGCTACCCGAAAGGGGATATGTGAAACTGAAGATTTGAATTGTCCAGAAAGAATCCATTCGGCGTTTTTGGACAGCTCCCAGCACCCCACACCTGCTTCTTTTCCAGATTGGTCAATGAATATGTCCGTTTTTCATTGATTGTCTGCGGAATAAAAGAAGTACGCATCTCAACCTCTCGACGCTTCGTGGTTGCTTTCTTCGTTGCTGCGCGTGTGATCGGTGGTCAAGCGCGATGCTAACATTTGTGTGTGTGTTTCCTTGTACAGCCGTACCTGCAACCTGGTGATGGTCCAATTGTCCTGATTATCGCTCCGACTCGTGAACTTGCCGTGCAAATTCAACAAGAAGCCAACAAGTTCGGCGCAAGCTCCAAGATCAAGAACACGTGTATCTACGGCGGTGTGCCAAAGGGTGGTCAGATCGCTGATCTTCGTCGTGGTGTGGAGATCTGTATTTGGTAAGTTTGTGTGTTTTGTATTAGTGCGCGGCTATTGCAGCTGAATGTAACGATGTGTTTGATTGTTTGCGTCCACAGTACTCCAGGTCGTATGATTGACATGCTTGGCATGGGCAAGACCAACCTTCGCCGTGTCACGTACTTGGTGCTCGATGAAGCTGATCGCATGTTGGATATGGGCTTCGAGCCTCAACTCCGTAAAATCGTGAGCCAGATTCGCCCCGATCGTCAAACGTTGATGTGGTCTGCGACTTGGCCAAAGGAAATCGTGTCCTTGGCGCATGACTTCTTGACCGATTTCATCCAAGTCACTGTTGGTTCGTTGGACTTGACGGCCAACAAGAGCATCAAGCAAACCGTCGAGGTCATGGATGACCACCAGAAGTACTCGGCCCTTATGGACCACATGAAGGACATCTATGAAGGCGGTCGTATCATCATTTTCTGTGAAACGAAGCGTGGTGCAGATGAGCTCAGCCGCAACCTCCGTAACAGCCGATACGTATGCAAGGCTATCCACGGTAACAAGTCGCAAGAAGAACGTGATTGGGTGCTGAAGGAATTCAAGGAAGGCAAGACGCAAGTGCTTGTCGCGACCGATGTTGCCTCGCGTGGTCTTGATATCAAGGACATTCGTTACGTGATCAACTTCGACATGCCGAAGAACATTGAAGACTATATCCATCGTATCGGTCGTACTGCGCGTGCTGGTATGAAGGGTAACGCGATCTCGTTCTTCACTGCGGACAACGGTCGGTTAGCCGGTCCTTTGGTGAAGATCCTGGAAGAAGCTGAACAGGAAGTCCCACGCGACCTCCTTGGGTTGGTTGGTCGTGGCGGTGGCGGTGGTGGCCGTGGTGGTCGTGGCGGCCGTGGTGGTGGTCGTGGAGGTTACCAGCGTTGGTAAACTGGTCTGTTGAGCCTGAAGGCACCGAGCACCCGTCCGCTGTGATAGTCTGAGTCGAGAGAGAAGTCGGCATCCAGTTCGTTCTGGAAGGCTGTCAAGAATTTATTGCCAGCTCGAATGTCTGAGTAACACCATCACTCTATTTTCTTTTCTTTTCTTTTTCGCATTCCTTTTCCTTTGTCCCAAAGTTGAATGAATGAATGAATGCACTCTTGTCTTCATCCCTTATTGCTCATTCTTCCACGAGAACCTCGGCGTTCGACTTGAGCTGCGCGTTCCACATGCGGTGGTAGATGCCGTGGCGCTGCTCGACGAGGTCGTCGTGCTTGCCCACCTCGGCGATCTGCCCGTCGTTCAGAACGATGATCTGGTGCGCATTGCGAATCTACACACACACATACAATTAATTAAACAAGTCGCATCAGATTCGTACGAGAGATCTCATAGTGCATGGCAGGAAGATGATGCCAACAATGCTGCACATACCGTGGACAGACGATGCGCGATGATCAGCATCGTGCGGTTGGACTTGAGGCGGTTCAGCGCCTTCTGGATCTCCTGTTCCGTGACGGTGTCCAGCGCCGACGTGGCTTCGTCCAGAATCACGAATGGAGGGTCCTTGAGCAGCGTGCGCGCGATCGCAACACGCTGCTTCTCGCCACCCGACAGCTTCAGGCCGCGCTCACCGACCTTCGTGTTCCACTGGTCGGGCATACCCATGATGAAGTCGTAGATGCGCGCGTTCTTGGCCGCTTCTTCCACTTGCGCAAACGTGGCCGTGAGGTTGCCGTACTTGATGTTGTTCAGGATCGTGTCGTTGAAAAGCACCGTGTCCTGAGGCACGATGCCGATCACGAGTCGCAGCGAGTGTTGAGTCACCTTGTTGATATTTTGGTTATTGATTAGGATCTTCCCCGACGTGCACTCGTAGAAACGGAACAGCAGTCGCGAAATCGTCGTCTTGCCCGCGCCAGTCTCCCCCACGAGCGCCGTCGTCGTGCCGCGCTCGATCGTGAACGTCAGGTCCTTGACACCGCTGTCCGGCGTCTGCGATGGGTAGTGGAAGAAGACGTGCTTGAAGCTGACATCGATGCCGTTCTTCAGGTCGTACTCGCAGATTCTCAGCTCCGTTGCATCCGGCGCGTCCACGATGTCGGCTTCCACGGACAGCAGCTCGCTCAGCTTCTTCATGTCCACGACCGAGTTGATGACCATGTTGTAGATGCCACCGAGGAAGAACAGCGGCGAGAACAGGTTGTTGAGGTACACCGAGATCGCGACGAACGCACCAATGTCGATGCTGCGGCCGGAGCCAGTGCTGTTGACGACGTGTGGCGCCGCGAGCCCGAGCGCACCGAGGATCGTCAGCTGAATGACGATGCTCTGCACGCCATTGAGCACACTCAGCGACGCCTGCACCGAGATCGAGTAGCGCTGGTACTTCTCAATCACCTTGGTGTACGCGTCGACTTCGTACTTTTCATTCGAGAAATACTTGATCGTCTCGTAGTTGATGAGCGCGTCCGTGGCCTTGTCATGGTACTCGTTGTCGTGCTTCGTCGACGCCTCGCGGTACTTCTTGCGCCAGAGCGTGATCTTGATCGTGAGCACGGCGTAGATGACGAGACTCGAGAACGCGATGAACGACAGACTCGCAAGCTGGAAATGCACAGCAAAGATCACGATCACGACCACGGACTCGGCCAATGTCGGAAACAGGTAGAGAAACACATACGACACGACGGCGTTGGCCGATTCCACGCCACGATCCATGGAGCGCAGCACGTCTCCCATCTTCTTGCGCACGTGCCAGTCGTACGACAGCGAATGGATATGCTCGTACGTGAGCGTCGCCAGCTCCACGTACGCCGTTTGCTTCACCCGGAGGTAGATCAGCGACTGCAACTCCTTGAAAAGCTTCGAGACGAGCACCATGGCCGTGAAGATCGCGAGGTTCACGATCGCACTCGACGTATCCTTTGCCAAGAGTGCATTCGTCGCCTTCGCCATGTACAGCGGCGACGCAATGTTCGCCAGCTTCGAGATGATCAGCACCACATACGTACTCGCCGCGCGAATCTTGTTCGCCATGCCGTGTGGCCAAAAGTACGGCTTCAGGATGTACACCATCTTCACGAACGAGATCCCCTGGGGCTTTGCTGGTTCGTCGACTGGTGCGTCCAGGTTATCGGCTTCCTTTGGCGCAGGTGGAGTCACGATCTGGTCGAGCAGGTAATTCAGGTTCACGACCTCAAGCACCGTGAAGATCAGCGGCAGTGAGTTCGCGATGTTGGCATCCACGAGCAGAAACTTTTCTTCGTCTGCCTGGGAGAACGAGTCCAATTCGAACGAATCGATGGCGAGCACGACGAGGAAGCCTGCGCAGAACAAGTAGCAGCTCCACGTGAGCATGCGCGCGTTCGGGTACGACATCGCGAGCGAGAACAGCACGCTCTTCACGAGCGTCGCCACAACCGGGACGCCCCAGAACCGCCACTGCACGTGCGACGGACGCACCAGCCAGTCAAAGCTCCAGAACCCAGTGTTGCCCAAGCTGAACCACGCGACCAACAGCAGCGACACCAGATCCATGATCAGTAGCAGCACCTGCGAGAACTGCAAACACAGCATCTGGCTCTGGCTGCGTTTCTTGCCGCCCGCCGAGTTCTCGGGCTCGATCCAGCGCGACATGGTCTGCTTCTTCGCGGCGGTCTTGGACGGCTCGCGCTGTGGCGGCGAGGCGTCAGCGCCTGCGTCTTTCGCGAGCAGCGGCGTTCGTTCCTGCACGGGCGCCATCCTGTCGCTCTCTCTCTCTCTCTCTCTCTCTCTCTCTCTCTCTGTCTCTCGCTCGCTCGCTCGCTCTTGGCTCCTGGTGGCCGAGTGGACGTATATGGGCAGCGGCAGCCAGAGGATTGTCCCTCCTTCTGCAGCGGCGCTTTGGTTGTGGAGGGGCACGTGTGGCTCTCCCGCTGCTAGTTCCGACCTTGCAGCTCCAAGTGTACTCTATAATTTCTTACGTTCTTTACAACAAGGTACGATAAATTAGTAGATTCGTGCTAGATGCTTTCAATTTTGGAAGTGAATATTTAATTCCCTTCCGAAACCGAATTGATAGGTCGAACAGCCACTTGAAGCGAGAGGCTCGAGAGCAGTTAACTCATCAATGATTAGACACATATTGCTCCAACGCAAACAATGTGCAGTTATTTTCCACAATTACAGAATCTGTCTTCAATAACACAATAATTGCGCATACTGGACTAGGTTACGTTTCCTGGGGGTTACGCAAGAAGGGGGAAGGGCGTCGTCATGTGGTCCACCCCACGAGGCATAGAGAGGCCAGTCTGCGAATATGTTGGGATTTGTTTGTATTCGACGCCCTGAACCCCCTTCTTCCCCCTTCTTGTGTTAGCAGCAGCGTCGGCGCCGCGTGACGCTCTGTAGGACAGGAACCAAGAGCTAGAGCGTCTCTGGAGCCTATCGACGTACTTGTGCACGCACGCATATACACGCCGTTGTTCCCATCGCAAGCGTCGTCGCGAGGCGGAGAGATCGGATCTGGTCACTGTGGAGAACGCGTCGTCGGCAGCACACAACGACAACAACAGCAAAAGAAGAGCGATAAGATCGTTCGCTACACGTGCGCACCCAGTCACAGGCACGCTCACTTGCATAGCGGCGGATGGACAGCGTCGACAGCGCGTTGCGGTTCCTGCAGCGCCAGTTTGCGAGCGTCGCGAACGAAGAATCGCAATGGCACGACGAGCGCATGAAGCTACAGCAGCAGGTCCGCGACCTCGAGACGCAGCGCAGCATCCAAGAGGAAGCGTATAAAGACGCAATGCTGCGCGTCAAGATGCTAGAATTCGCGCTCCGCCAGGTGAGTTAGTGAGCGTTGTGTATCGTTGGTGTACGAATGGGAGGAATACTCACATGGCTTGTGTGTGTTTGTTCCTGGCTATCCTGGGTTCTTGCCTTTGTTTATTAGGAACGAGGTCGGTATCTGGTCTCCCCTGCTCCCGTGAGTACGCCGGTGAACTTGCCCAAGACGGTGGGCACAGCAGAGATCACGCGTCCGGCATCGGCGTCCGTCACGATCAACCGCGCCAAGGAGCGCTCGATTTCCGCGCACTCGGCGACGTCGTCTCCGCCTCCGAGTCCACAGGCTAAGTCCCTCGGGCAGCAGGTGTACCGATTGGACAGTGGCGTCACGTCGTCGTCGTCGTCCAAGGCAACTACACCAAAGACTGCGGCGTCGTCTTCCGCAAAGGGGACCGAGATCATCCGCCCTCGGATGGGCTCCCGAACGACTTCGTCTGTCTCGGATACCCCCAACTCGAATGAACGTACGTACCCAGAGTTACCACATGCATTGTGACGTGAGGGGTCGACACCTTAATCACATGTCTTGTGTGTTTTTTCTTTGTCTCTGTAGGCACGGCTGAGCCTGCGAAGAACACAAAACCAGACAAGATCGTGCTTGGTCCAAAGGGATCGTTCCGCCCCCACAAACTCAAAGTCAAGCTCTCCGGTCATATGGTACGCCAACCTGCCTGTCAGTGACGCATGGGGGTATTTTCTGATCCGGTGGTTGCGTGTTCGTATTGTAGGATGGTGTCCGCGCGATCGCGTTCCACCCAACGGAGCCGCTGGTGGTGTCTGGCAGCGAAGACTGCACCGTCAAAGTGTGGAACCTCGCGAGTGTTACCTCAGGCCCGCCTTCTCAACGGTAGGCGCCTGCAAAATGTATACCCCTGCCTGGCATTTGCACTAACACGCGCTATGGTGTCTTGTCCACATAGGACAACGGAAATGGATTCACTGCTGACAATTCGCACCCACACGCAGAGTGTGCTCTCGGTGGCGATCGTCAGTGCCGAGAACTACCCAAACAACGGACCGCAACGCGCTGGTGCCTTTGTGACTGCAGGACGCGATGGAGCGATCGGGTTGTTCAACTTGCCCATGACCGAGACCGAGCGAGGCGAGCCGTTCACCTTCGAAGAGTACCAGGGACTCAAGTCGCACGTGGTGAAGCGTGCGCACGACGACGCAATCTGGGATCTGCACGCGCATCCGCTGTCGAACGTGCTCTTCTCCGCAGGATCCGATGGCGTCGTGCGAACATGGGGTGTGTCGTCAGGTACGTTCTCATGACACAAGAGTTGAATAATGAGGGACTATCAAATGCTCGCGATTGCTTAGCATTTGTTGACTGTCTGCAGATTTGACTCTCAAGAGCGAGCTTCGTTGCGCTGCAAGAGGCAGTCCGAAAGCTGCAGGTACGACTCGGAAGCCACGTTCGCCTGTGTCTAATGAATGACCCTGTAGTGGTTGACAAAGTCAATATGACTACTTCACTTACGAATGCTTGTGCGTTTTTCCTGTAGGCCACAACAGTCGCGGCTCGTTGGTGCCGACCTCTGTCCACACGCTCTTGTCGGATTCCAAGACCTGCGTGGTCGGGTACACGTCGGGTGCGCTGAGTCAGTACGATTTCCACGGCGAGCAGCTCATTCAGTTGCTGCGTCACAGCGACTTTGATTCCCTCGGCCCCAACTCGCGCGAGGGGCAAGTGAACCAGGTGGTCGTGCACCCGACGATGCCCGTCGTGATCGCAGCGCACCAGGACCGAAAGATCCGCATGTACGACATGCGCGCAGGTACGAAACGACTGCTTCCTCGCTTTGAAATGGACTTGAGGCTATTATGGAAAGCTAATTATCGTTTTTATTCCGTCTAGGCGAGTGTATCGGCACGGTGACTGCCCATCAAGACGCAGTCTCGTCCATTTCCATAGATGCCTCTGGGCTCTACCTGGCGACCGGAGGTTGGTGCTATTTCCTTTTTCAATGGCATTCTTTTGTATAGCTGCCCCCTGTTGATGTGTGCGACCTAACGTGTGCATGATTTGTGTAGGCCACGATGGGTCTCTGCGTATTTGGTCTGTGGCTGAGCGCCATTGCGTCTTTGAACAATCGGTGAGAAAATCGTGTTGTCGTGAAATCTGTGGCGCTTACTTTCGTGGAGCTGACGTGTATTTTTTTCCTTTCACTTGCACCAGGCGCATCGGCCAAAGATGGGCGAAGCCGTTCATGCCGTTGCGTACCACCAATCTCGCAACTTTATCGCGACAGGTGGTGCGGATTGCACGATTAAGATATTCCAGTGAGTCCGTTAAACCGCCGTGGCCCATGTGTGCTGTCCATAGTCGACTTTTAGAAATGGGAATCGCGTACAGAAGAACGCGAGTTGCTTCACACACAGTTGACGCTTCATGGCAGGCGGCTTCTGAGTCGCGTGCGTGAATGGCAACAGTAGTAATAATAATAACATGTTTGCTTTGCTTGCTTTGAGAGTCGGTGATGTCAAATAGGAAATTCGATAACAAGCGCACTTTGTTTGTTTTTTTTTGACACGACGCGTGCGCTCGCTTGTTCAGCAAACAGCACGCACCGCATTTTATTAGATTAGGATGGCAAAGATCTCTGTTATCACTAGAAAGCAATAGGACACGGCGAAAAGCGCTTAGATCACTCCGATGCGGTTAGCCACGTCAAGAGCGTCGTAGTCGGCGGTCAAGCGCACGTACGCCTTCTTCTGGCCATCAGGTCTGTTATTCAATACGCACAAGCACAAACGCCAATACAGTGAGCATAAACCACGCTCTCACAACCAACCAGCAAATTAATGTACACATGCACACAAAACACAGGGTGCGGGATATGGTGACCGAGGAAGGCGATCCCAAGGATCGCTGCTCTGTACTCGACCAACCGGGAGAAGCAGGATGCGCATGGGTTCCTCGGTCGAGCACATCGACGCGATGGGCTTTACCTGATCAAAGTGTTAACCTTGGCGGCCTTGATGTCGTAGAGCTGCTTGACGGCGTCCTTGATCTGGCGCTTGTTGGCAAGGAGGTCGACGAGGAAGACAAGCGTGTTGTTGTCTTCGATCTTCTTCATGGCCGATTCCGTGGTCAATGGGGTCTTGATGATGCGGTACTTGTCCAACTTGGTGCGCGTTGGCACGGCCTTGCGGGCGTACTTTGGCGCGCGCGCCAACTTCAGGGTCTTTGGCTTGTAGAAGTGCACCTTGGTGCGCACCTTGATGACCTTGCCGTGCGAGCCCTTGGTGAGCTTCTTGGACACGACAGCGGCCTTCTTGCCAGCAGCAGTCTTTGGGGCGGAGCTCGTCTTTGCCATCGTTCCTTTCTTCAGATGAAAAATGCCTTCGTTTAGGGCAGCAGCGCACACACAACAGCGCACTCGGCCAGTCAGTTCCAAGGCTCGGAACGATTGGCAGCGGGACTGCGTCAGCTATTCCATCCAATCAAGTAAAACACACGATTTCCACCAATGATCGATGAGAAGACACTGGCAGTCGGAAATAGCGGGAGGAGTATAGTAATATAAACCGTACCTAAGAGAAGTGCTCCGGATGCCAACTGGGATGATGACTCGAGCATTTTCGCTTGGAAAACTTGCATTAGAGAGCGTCCATCTCGACTGCAATCCGTTCGTTCCTCATGGAGCACTTCGAAGTGCTCTATGGGGTCTCAAAGGTGTGCATGTAGCTAACAATAAAAAGCAGAGTGAGGAAGGTAGCTTTGCCACTGACTCGGTCACTTCGGCTCCCTAAATTACGGTAAATTACTGTTGCCTTGCTGCGCAGTATCAGCCAATCAAATCACTTCAACTGTCAAATGGATACACACAATATGTGTGTTGCACATCTGCTCACGCAGTCAGCGGGACTTGCCGCCTTCCTGATGGCCTGACCTCGTTTCTCTTTCTCGCTCTTGCAGTGTGCTGCCATACTCTACTGCGTGGCGCTGTGGTGCGTGGTGCGATGGAAGGGAGCGCATAACGCGAGAATGCTGCATGGGATCGTATCTATTACATGGAGCTCACTGATCAGATAGCATTGCGAACCCGACGATCGAAAAGGTGTCGGAGGTCTGGAAGGACTCGCTCACTGCATCCGACTTCACGATATTCAACCGCAGAGGCTACTTGTCGTACAGCCTCGGTGAGAGGCTGCTCGTCATCACGCTCAACACCATCCCGCACGCGGTAAGCAGCGCCTTTGTCTCAATACTTGGAATCGTCATGGGGCGAGTTGCTCATATTGACATTGTTGCCGCAGCCCAAACACGCACCTGTCACGACAGACGTGAAGGGTCCATTCGATCCGTTCGCGTGGCTGGATGCAACGCTCTTGAGTCTCCAGAAGCAGGGCAAATTCGCGTACATCACGGGACATATCCCTCCCATTGTCGACTCGTTCGTCAAAGAGTCGCAGTGGCAAGTGAGCTACATCGAGACGTACAAGAGCATCGTCAGCCAGTTCGCGGACGCGATCAAAGCGCAGTTCTTTGGCCACGTACAGAGCATCGAAGTGCACGTGCCTCCAGCCAAATCGTCGAATGCGAGCAGCAGCACAAGCGTTCACCTCGTTCCTCTGTTTTTGTCAGGTTCCATCTCTCCTTACTTCAAGAGCAACCTGTCCTTCACGGTCTGGGACTATGACGCCGAGACGTACGACACCCTGGACTTCGCAGTCTCCGGCACCAAGATCTCGGAAGAGGGCCGCCTCAAGCGCAACCGCAACGCCAGCAATGTCGACGACAAGCGCGACCAGTTCTTTGACAGCTTGTCCCCAACGGCTGCCTAAAATAGGATCGATCTTCTTCTCTTTTCACCTCGTTTCGTTCAAAAACGGTCCTATGAGCATTTTTTATCCAATCATGTTGAACGAAGGGTTATAGATTTCCCACCTGCTAAATAGATTCCTGCGAATATTCGCTTTCAATATATTAGGTGTTATGGACTAATTCAACCTGTTTGTTGAAGCAAAACGTCTGTGAGTTTCCCTTCCGTCAAGTCTTTTTTAGGACCGCGCACCATGACCAGATTCATTCCCACATTCACCCACCACAGGCTAAAATGGTGCGCGCAGGAGCGTTTGCCGCCGCGCTCTGCTGCGCCGTCGCCCCGTTCGCCACGGGCGCGACCATCTCTGCGACGGCGTCCTCACCTTCCGTGAAGAAGATCCTGCACTTCTCGGACGTGCATCTGAATATCTCGGCGTCGCTCGACGTGGCCGACTCGGCGGCGTTCCACTTCCACTATGGACGCGACGCGCCTGTGCGCTTGCTCGAGTCCGCGCTCACGTACGCGCAGCAAGTGCTGCCGAACCCGGACTTCTTCCTGTATACGGGCGACCATGTCGCGCACGGCATGTTCTCGGACGAGTACATCGCCAAGGCGCTTGAGACGAACGTGAAGACGATTGAGAAGTTCTATGCGCCGGATGGAAGCAAGATGCTCGAGACTACAGCGATTATCGGGAACGCTGATGGGAGTACGTTGGACTGCGTTGATGTATAGAGTCCGCTCTAGAGCCCTTTTTGGCTTGAGAGGGCTAGTGTATCTATTGTGATTGGCTCACCGAGGACTCACAATTCTTGGTTTGTGTATTCTGCGCGGAAATGTTAACTAGACCCAGACTACTACATGGAGGTGACGAATCCGCAGAAGAACGTGAACCCGTCCATTCAAAAGATATCTGAGATCTGGAGTGAATCGCTTTCGCAATCGGATTTCGAGGCGTTCAACCGCAAGGGCTACTTGACGTACGAACTCGACGAGAAGCTGCTCGTGCTCACGCTCAACACCGTTCCATATTCGGTACGCTACGATAGGCTCGTTGACCTTTGTCCGCTCTTCATGCTTCTCACTGTTTCTTCTCTTCTCTTGTCTTTCCATTGTACAGCCAAGTCATTTGCCAGACACGTCGGACATTGAAGACCCGTTTGGCCAGTTTGCGTGGCTGAACGCGACGCTCACGGATCTGCAAAAGCAAGGCAAATTTGCGTACATCACGGGCCACATCGCGCCAATTGTCGATTCGTACGGTGGGAATCCGCAGTGGCACGTGCCCTACATCAACCGATACAAAAGCATCGTGGGCAAGTTTCCTGATGTGATCAAGGCGCAGTTCTTTGGCCATGTGCACAGTGTCGAGTTT
The DNA here is from genome assembly GCA_006386115.1 of Globisporangium splendens. Lineage (NCBI taxonomy): Eukaryota > Oomycota > Peronosporomycetes > Pythiales > Pythiaceae > Globisporangium > Globisporangium splendens. The sequence continues at coordinate 29,890 of VFIW01000140.1, forward strand.
CGCGTTCCTCCGACCTCGTCGGACGCGACGGGATTCGAGCTCGTGCCGCTGTTTGTTTCGGGCTCGATCTCACCGTTGTTTGGGAACAATCCGTCGTTCATGGTCTGGGACTACAACGCGAGCACGTACGAAGTGCTGGACTTCACGGTCTACGGCACCAACATCTCGGAAGTCGACCAAACGCTCGACTGGAAGCCCCTTTTCAAAGCCAGCGAGTACGCTGATGCATGCGCGGCAGTATTTTTTACGTTGATGTGTGATGCTGATTTCCATCGCTGTGTGTGTGAAATGTGCAGGAATTACGGCTTGAAGGCACTCTCAAGATCGGATCTGACGGGTTTCTACCAGCGCGTTGAAGCGGACTCGTCTCTTCTCGAAGCGTACTACTGGAACATGAAGGCGCAGTCGTACCGCGCGCCACCTTGCACCACGGACATTTGCCACGCCAACACGTTGTGTTCGATGAAATGGTGGAGCACAAAGGGTGAGTACCTCGCGTGCGTGGACGGCGCAAAGTCAGTCTCCAAGATCGTCGAGGCGAGCAACAAAGTCAATACTTCACCGTACAACTTGGCGCCATCGGACGTGTACGTTGCGATCCTCATGACTGTCCTCGCAACTGTAGTGGGGATTGCGGTGGTGCTCGCGGTGCTGCGTGGCTTGCGGGGAAGTGGTGTCGTGAAGAGTCCAGAGGAACGCGACCGTGAGCGGGAGGGATTGTTCCCGATGTTGTAAAGGAACGTCAACAATCAAGTTTCCTAGGCAGCGTCTTCAGAGATGAATTGCTTTCAGGTGGTGTTTATAAAGGGACGAGTATTATCACATTGCTGTTCATCGGGCGTTGCATGCAGCGCGACACACAAAACAGCAACACCCCATGAGTTCATGCCTGTTCGACGGAGAGGTCCATACTGCCGGTGTCGTTGAATCAAACGCCTTTCCTGTTGGTTGCCATGCAAGCGAGATTACATAAGTTTGAGGTGACCAGTGACTTCGTTGATGGCGTCAATTGGCGCCGGACCAATGCCGAGCACGGTCTTGGAATCTGGCGCGATTTGCGTTCGTCCAGCGTCAACCTACGCACACAGATTATGAAAGAATAGCAGTAAACACATCGATCGCAATGGCAACGTCGTCACATGTAGCACGCACCACGACGTAGTTGATCAGTCCGTGCTCGGACGCCTTGGCAGCGAGACTCAAGAGCTCTTCTTCCGAGTCGACCTTCAGGCAGACCTTGGCCTGGCCCAGCATCTCCCAGGCGCGCACGGCCTTTGGCGTTCGCTTCACGGCGCGCTTGTACGCGCCCAGAGTCGCATGGCAGCACTGCGCAGCGATCTTGCCTGCAGGAGTCAGCCACACATTGCTTGCACGTCAGCCCAATGCCCACGTCTCATACAATCCCAAACGCAACAGCACGCGTACCTTTGCCCATCTTGAGGTCCGTGCGCACGCAGAGCACCATCTTGTGTGGCTGCCAGCTCTGCGACTCGTCCATGCCTTCCCAGTCGCCATCGTCGTCGGACGAGTCCGACTCGTTCTCGTCGGCGTCTTCCTCGGGCGAATCCTTTGCCGCATCTGCTGCTGGTTTCGCGGAATCCGCACTCGCGGGGGTGGCGGCGGCGCACGCGCTGCTGCTGTCGTCGCTCAGCACGTGGCGCGAGATCACATAGTGCGTCGCGGCGCCGAGCAGGAACGCCGCCGAGCACTTCCACGCGATCTCTTCCATGCTTGTGTTCTCCCTCTCTTCTGAGCGAGCAAATGTGTGTGTGTGGGTCACCGAAGGTTGCGCGAAGGTGGTTGGTGAGGTGCTTGCGTTCTAATAGAGCAGTTCTATGCTAAATGAGACATAGAATAGAGCAGCACAAAATGGGTGGTTCATTTTATGTTGCGATAGGAATAAATACGACTGATAAAATTGGGTTCAAGTGAGAGGCAAAAATGGATTCATCCGAATGGCATCGAGTACTGACTGGAAGGAGAAGCGAACTTCGCTTCTTGTGTGTATTGACGCGTCTCCGGGGAGACCAGAGAGCATGCGAAAGTCGACGGGGACTTGATTCGTTTGCCGGAATGGGGACTCTTGAGAGGGAGGCTGAGTTTGTTTTTGCAGGTTCCACGCCGCGATGAGGGCAGTACTGAGCAAAAACCGACTTCGCCTTCCTCACGAAGCGATGGCACAACTGTCAACGTTCTGGTAGACGACCGGGGTCCGCAATGACGTTGGACAACGAAACAGCGAGAGAGCAACCCAGCAATGGGCAAAACAGTGCACCAGAGGGGATCGTGATGAGGACCTCCTTCGAATGTGTCAAACTGCAAGGCGCTGGGGATTTCCAACGCGTTCTTTTGTTACGAGAAAAAAGCGCGCGTGCTTTGCCCAGCGACCCCGCATCGATGTCGCCTCTCGTGCTCTCGCGTTTCCTTTCGTTGCTGAACGTGAGAGTTCGCAATCCACCCCATGTGCAATATTTAGGCGAGTTCCCAGGCTTCCGATTCGCTTCTAGCTACTTTATTTTGCAGCTTTCGATTCCCTTGATCCCTCCCATTTCTCTTTACCAACCATTACGAACGCGTTGAATGCGGCATTCTCGTCGCCGTGGAACACGAGCAAACACTCTTCCACCGACGAGATCATCGGTTTCGTGAACCCAGCAGCCTCGTTGTACGTCGAGTACGCCTGCAGGATTCGGCAAATACTCTGGCGCTCGCGTTCGCTCACCCAGCAATTGGAGTTTGTCGCTTCGGTCTCGATCTCCTTGTAAACGGGGAAACTGCCGCAGTGGCAAAGGCAGTCGCTCATCTTGACGCACGCGGTGTTTGTGGACGAAAAGTAATCCATCGAGATCTCATCGTCATCATCCGACAAACCCTCGCACGACGTGATGGAGGTGCTCGACGGCGAGCCATGTTTCAGAAAGCTGTACGCCACCCACGGTGATGTCTTCGGGGTCCCACTTGAACATGTGGAGGCGGTCGTTGAAGCTCAACGGAGGCTGCTCTTCGATCGCTGGCGATGCTGGGGCATTCTTGGCCAGGTTCGTGGTCGTCGGCGTCTTCACACTTACCTTATCAAAACTGAGAGGACTGAGGTCGACTGGCGCGACAGCGACCATCTTGGTGGTTGGAACGAATGCACGAGAGCTTGGCGTCGTGCAGCTGCTGACGTCGCGAACTGCGACCAAGATGAAGTCGAAGTCGGCATCGACAATGTCTTGAAAGTCGAGAGCGTCGTTGCTGTCGCTCATGCACGCGTCCGTGATCACTTTGTTACCTATGCTGATTGAGGACGACGCAAGTTTGCTTTGTCGGGGCTGTGAACTGGAGAAGAAAGATTGAATAATGAGGTGGTGCCAGTTTACCACCGAGTCTTCCTAGTCAGACAGATGGATACTTCAAAGCGTTAATTCGACCGTACTCGCCGGTCCCCTCGTCACTGCCGCAACACTCATGTGAGCAAATTCGCAGGGCATTTTCATGTTTCAGGTGCAACGTTCGCATCCACTTTGAATGGCTACAAAACCAACGTTCGCAGAATCCTCGTCGCTGATTGGTGGAATGGATGTCTTTGACAACGACACTCCGAACGTTCTTGATTTTGATGCGTTTGATTGGTCAGCGAAGGGGCGCGGGTGCTTATGATTGGTCTGCTCAACAGGTATTGACACATGCACACGAAGGGTTCAATGTCTCCATGATGTCAGTTCGTGGGCGAACCAAGCAGCACTCCTGGGCGCTGATCTCTCTTTTCTCTCGACTCTCCCTGGCAACCACACTGTTCATCTCATTGGCTGGACCGGCGCTTACTACGAATGCTGCCTTTTGCGATTGTCTACTCACGCTCTTTTGGCTGAGCTTTGCCCAAACGCAGCAGGAGACTGTCGGCTTGCCATCTCTACTAGCAGGAGCCTGTCTTGTCGACGCTAGTGGCGAGCAACTTGAGAATGTCTTGTCGTGTATCGGCACTTGGTTGGAATGCGCGTTGGGTTCTGTGCGTGTGGTATAAATGCCCAGGATGTGCAGGAATCAGTCAACCAACCAACGCTGTTGCACAGAACTCAATGTATAAATACGTTCCAAAAGCTGTTTTGCTTCTCCCTCCACCACGCTTGTTAGAGAACAAGAACATGCTATAATTACGACTTCCCCTGCGTTATACGCCGTCCCGTGACTGACGTGGGCAGCACTTCGTTGTTGATATCAGGCGAAGGGAGTCCATCGATGCATCCCGTGCTGCGTCGTCCATCCTAGTGTCGTGCTTGACAACTCGAACTCGTAGGGAGCCCTGTGCTTTTGCCTCTGCTGACCTTTCGCCCCGCGATGAGCTCGGGCGATGACGCGTCGCTGCGCACATCGTTGGCCACGTCCGCGGATGCGAGAGTGTCGGAGACCGCAGGTGCGACAACGCCACTCCATTCCAACAAATCCTCCAAGTTCGATTTCTGGCAGCGGCACCGCAGTGTGGCACCCACAACGATCCCGCTTTGTGAAGCGAACGACAACGATGAAAACGCACCTGAGACGCTGCTGTTTTTGAACAATCCGAGCGAGTTCGACTTCTGCTCCTTCTTCCGCTGCACAAGCAGCACTGCCGTCGCCGAGGATGGCGCGACATTCCCTGCGCAAAAGGAGAAGCGACGGCTTCGCGCCTGCGAAGAGCTCTGCTTGATGGCGTCCAAAACAGCGCATAGAGCCAGGAAATCCTGGTTCCTCAGTCCCGGCTTCATCGGACGCGAAAATGGCGAGCACACGCTCGTAGCGACAAAGGATCCATCCATGGACCCCATTCACGCTGAGATCCTCGTTGACGGCGACGATTATCTGATCCGCGACAACAATAGCTCGAGCGGCACTTCTCTCTGCCTCACGACGATCAATCGCCACCACCCGCAGCGGGACGGGTTCCGCCTGCGCAACGGAGACTTGTTCTGGCTCGGGCTCAACGCCAAAGTGGTCGTCCACGACGTGTGTACCGTGCCATCGCTCACCAGACGCGTCGACGTTTTTCAGCAAAAGCTGCTGCAACTCGACGAACATGCAGTGGAATCCGATGACGACGAAGACGCGGAGAGCCCCGGGACTCTACATCCAGAATCCAATACCACCACCGCTAATAAACCGCGTCGCGTTCACTTTGGAGGAGTGGCCGACGCCGCAGACGGCTCGCCGATCGTTGGCAATCGGTACAAACGCAAGAAGAAAGTCGGGAACGCGTACGTGGACCAAACGCCGATCAGCTTGAGTCTGTCACTCACTGTCGAAGACAAAGAGATCCACAAAGAGCTGCAACTTTCGGGCAAACAGGTGTACCTCATCGGCTCGTCGCCGATGTGCGATATCCACGTTGCAGCCGACGGCGTGCACCCCGTGCATGCGCGTATCGTGTTCGATGGGTTCTTCTTCCTGCTGCAGGACCTGTCTTTTGAAGAAAACCCAAAGCGGAAAACGCGCGTGTCACTGCATCAACCGACGCGCATTGGCCGCGGCAACTGCCTCCTATTTGGCACGTGTGTGCTCCACGTCGTCAACGTGTACCGCGCGTTCCGCGACCACGAGCCCGACATGAAGGAAGTCGCGTTCAAGTGCCACATGCTGCGTCCGTCGAAGCGAAAGTCGCGGTCCAAGGAGAAGTACATCCCGTTCGGCTTTCGCCACCACGTGCAGGATCCGTTCGTGTTTGGCAAGGGGCGGCACTGCGAGGGTCACATCTTCACGGCCGCGCTCAACGTCGAGCAGCTCGCAATACAACTCGACCACGGGTCCTGCTCCCTCGTGCTGAGAGCAGGCGGGATCAACCAGGGCATGTACTTCCTGCTCGGACGCGATTGCATACCCCACGAGACCACGCATCGGTCCGATCTCGTCCGGTATACGAGCAAGGCGCTGATGCTCGTCGAAGGCTCGGTCTTCAAGTGCGGCAACACGGAGATCGAGGTCGTGTACGTGAAACACGAAGCTGCTGCTGCCGTCGCGGCGCGTGCAGATGAAGTGCGGGAGAACGCGCAGTTGCTTGGCAAGATGCCGTGGATCCAGCAAATCGCCAAAGATCGCCAGGAAATCGAGAACGTCGCGAAACGAGGACAGCGGCTGCAGCTACAGTCCGGGGATGCGATTTACGACGAAGGCGACCCCGCGACGTTCTTGTTCATCGTAGTCAGCGGCGAAGTAGAGCTCATGGCACGCTGCAACACGTTTCCGCAAACCTGGCGGCTTTCCCTCGTCGAAGGGTACCTGGCGTCCTTCGACAGCGGGACGGAATCGGTCGAGCCACACGCAGAACAGGTCACGACGGGCAGCTTCTTCGGCGAAGTGTGTCTTCGTGGTCTCGGTCTGGAGTACAGTGAGAATGCCAAGGCGCTATCCGACTGCGTGCTCTTGGCGATCAGCCGCAAAGACATCTGCTGATACTTTTCGCACTACATGGACATCATCATGCCTCACTTAGAGTACGAGAGCCACAAGGAGTTGCTGCAGAAGCTGCGCTTGCACGTGCCGTGGCTGCAAGATTTATCGTACCAGGAGCTGCGCATCCTCGCGTCGAAGGCTGAATACGCCATGTACGAACAGGGAGACGCGGTCATCGAGAATGGATTGTTCAAGATCGACAACATCTCACGTACCGGCGGCCTCCTGCTGCTTGGGTACGGCCGAGCAGAGCTGCTCGGGAAATCGAATCCAGACCAACCCTCGGATGACAAAGGCACGCTGCTGCAGCTCCGAATCTGGAAACCAAACGAGCCGATCCTCAGCACCGCTGTGTGTCCACTTGAGGACGCCTTTTACAATGTCCGTGCGTGGTCGCGAGTCGAGTGCTACTACCTGGACGATGCGCACATCAGCCACCTGGTCAAGTTCAGCCACGACGGGAGAGCGCTGTCGACGAGAGAAGACCGCATGGCGACGGGCGGCCTTCCTCGCCTCCGCCACGCGTCGTCCAACCGCAGGAGCAGCTTTGCGACGCTGCAGCAGCGATCTCGACACTCTCAGATCGTGCTGATCTCTGCCCCGGCGCCGACGACGAAGAGCACAACCTCGAGAACGCCGATATGGAGGACTTGAACGACCCGGCGCAGAAATGGCGCCGCAAGAAGCGCAACAAAAACTTGTTAGAGAAAACAATCTTAGAGACCCAGCAGAACAGCGACCTCGTGAACGCGCTCATCATGTACGTACTCTCGAGCGCTAACCGCGGTGACATCCACGTCGTGCACAACATCGCGATCGTCGGCGGCATCCTCAGCGACGCCGACATTGAACTCAACGACCGGTACGTGTCGCCCCAGCAGGCCGTGATTCAGCACCGCGAGGGACGCTTCTGGTTGTACGACACCGCGAGCGAGTGGGGCACGTTCGTGCGCCTGGAGGAGAACCAGTGTATCCAGGTGTACCCCGACGACGTCTTCAACGCAGGCGAAGTCGAGTTCACGTGTCTCGCGGCATTCCCTGTGCGCAAAAAGACACAGATTTGTTGTATCCAATAAAGACCTTTTTCCCTCTTGCGGTTGGTGTTGTGTTGCGGGGACGAATGAGCACAAGGATGTTGATGGATGGCTCACGCGTGAATTCGTATATTAAGCTGCGCGAGAAGCTTCGGACGTAGAATGGACCAGTACATGCGCCAGCGCGTCTTGTGTAAACTCCATGCCCGAACGGATATCCACGCACACTGCGCCTCGAATCGTCTGGAGCCCGCCGACTGTCGGGAGGAACTCGACCTGCACCTCCTGCACGGATTTTGCGTCGACCAGCCCGACATTCTACACACAACGCATGAGTCCGTCGGTTGGGTGTTAGCATACAAACATACACCCATGAGCTGCTTTAACATGAAAGTACCTGATGAGAAATCGAGTGGCAGACGATGCCGCTCATATCCTCGCGTCGAAACTGAAGCTGCAGCTGCAGGTTGCGCGCAGAATTGTTCGCGATCTTGATGGTCGCGACGAACGGGACGCCGAACGTGATCTCCCTCGGGAGATTGACCATCGTAGCGGTCACCTCGCAAATAGGATCGACTTTCCGAATCGCCGGCTGACTCTGGACTGATCCTGCTTCGCCCACCGACGTCTTCCATCCAACGTGCAATCGCCCCAAGTTCTGCGAGCCCTACGAAGTTACCACGAAATATTCAATGCAAAGCATCGTGAGCAAACAAAAGCCCGCAATACAATAGACGTCAGGGCACACATCGTGGACTAATAACCTGCGTCGCAATCGTCGCGGGGTCTCCTGCTGGATCGTATTTGATTCGGAACACATGTTGTAGCTCTTCTTGCGGGTTCAGCAGCGACCGCGGACCCTTCTTCAGAGCTTCATACACTGCCAGCAATGGGTCCGTTTCGGTTGCAGCATCCTGCGCTGGGTTCGCTGACGCCTCAAATTCTTCCGCAGTAAATGGCAGCAAGGGCAAGAACTTGATGCTGTCGATGAACAACGGAAGCTTGGACACGTTGCGGATCTGCGCTTCGACCAGCGACTCGTCCAGCAATTTCGACTGCTTAAAGTTGATCACGAGCGGGTTTTGCACCGCAAAGCGGTAGAATTTACGGAGTGACTTTTGCTCGTTCGAGATCGGATCCACGTACGATACGCCCACGCGAAGCCTTCAGTGCGCACATGTAACATGGTCGATATTCGCATACATATATCAGTACGAGGGCGAGATAGAGAGATTGAATGCCAAAGCAGAGATGCGTATCCAGGTGTAGTTTCACGTACACATGGTTGCCAATCTGGTTGAGCGGGTAGTCCACGACCATATCGAGCGACGAGCCTGCAAGCAGCACTTTCGCAGGGTTCGCAGGCGGCAGCTTCCCTGTGCGCGCGTACCGGTTGTCGTGCAGATCCACGCGGTCGTTCGCGCACTGGATGTTGACTGTGAGCCCCACGTCGCGCAGGTCGCACGCGTACTGGTTGATCACACTGATGTAGCTGCTGAACGTGTTCCCGAGAAAGATCTCCCTAAGGAACGGTGGTTAGTAAACACACACAACAACGGTAAGCGCGTATCACATGCCTTCTCAAGAACAGCATGTAAAGCCACAATGCGCCGTTCGTACCCAAAGCTGTCGGGAAGGATGAGCATACTGGACATCGCGAACTCGTGGTGCAGAGCAGTGGACTCGGAGAGGCTCGTGGGCATAAGCGACCCAGAGGTCGCCCCCTGGATGAACAGCTTGGGCTTGTACAGGCGCATCACTACACAATAAAAGCAGCCATTGCCACGCACGTCAATTTAGCAGCATTACGCACTCGGAAACAAAGCATGGAAGAATCGCATTCAAACGCACCTTTGAGCGTGGGCTGGATGGTCGACGCCGTAGACGCCGCGGGTGAGGGCGACGACCCGGAGGACGAGCCTGGTCCGCTGCTGCTTCCTGGTTGCATGCTTGACATCGACTGCGTCCCAGCTTCCTCTCTTGCTGTTCTTTCCCTTGTCTGAGCAAATAATGGCTTGGGTGTGGAATCTCTCTCTACAAGAGCAGATCAAACACAACGCGACCCAAACTAATGAGCTCACCAGAACCTAAACTAAAGTCACTAAATAATCTTCCTAATCTAACTTTGGCGTCCATTTTTAGTGTTTCACACGTTAAAATAAGTCACTTCCCTAACTGCATGTGACTGAAAACGTTAAAATAGGCTTTTGCATCTCAACATCGTGAGGCTCTCGCAACACCATCGTCCACTTACTTGGAAGAAGACAAGAGAATGCTCGCGAGATCGCTGCTCCGCTCATCCTTCGCGCGCGCCGCGCAGGGCGCCCCCACTGCTGCTGCTGCCAACGGCGTTGGCGCGCAGGTCGCGCGCTTCTCCAGTACTAATGACGTACGCTCTGTCCGCTTTTGCACAATTGAAGAGCTACGTTGTTCTTTTGCTTACTTGTATCTCTGTGTTTGTTTTGTGTAGATGCACGGAACGACGATCCTCTGCGTTCGCAAGGATGGCAAAGTGGTGAGAACACGTATTGCTATATTATGCACCCTCTGTGGATGCATGGCGCCCGCCGCCATTTGTGCTATAGCCACATTCTTACACTACTTTTTTGTCATGTTACAATGCGCAGTGCCTCATTGGTGACGGCCAAGTCTCTCTCGGCGACACGGTCGTGAAGCCAAACGCGAAGAAAGTGCGTCGCATCAATGAGAATATCGTGGCGGGCTTTGCTGGCTCGACCGCCGACGCGTTCACGCTCATGGAGCGTCTCGAGAGCAAGTTGGACGAGTATCCTGGCCAACTGGCGCGCTCGTGCGTCGAGTTGGCAAAGGCCTGGCGAACAGACAAGTACCTACGCAGACTCGAGGTATGGCCACATATAAGACGCATAGCGTCTGTCTACTGTGTGTCTGTATAACTAAGTTGGCTGTCATTTCCGGCATCTTGCAGGCGATTCTCATTGTCTCGGACAGCAAGCAGTCGTACACGCTCACGGGTAACGGCGACGTGATCGAGCCCCACGACGGCATCATCGGCATCGGTTCCGGTGGCACCTACGCGCTCGGTACGCAGTCCCCATTTGATTCTGCTGCTGCATCATTACATATTTCCAGCTTGTTTACGTCAATCCTGTCTATCTCTGCAAATTCGTAGCTGCTGCGCGTGCACTGATCGACCAGCCAAACCTGGACGCGGAGGAGATCGGCCGCAAGGCGATGCAGATCGCGGCCGACATTTGCGTCTACACGAACCACAACTTCATTGTCGAAGTGCTGGACGAAAGCGCGGAAAAGAAGGAATAAGCGGCGCCTGTTAGCGTTCATTTCTGTTTCGTATATGCGATTCAAGAGAGGAGGCATTTTTGTGTCCACGACACCAGCACATACGTGAAGCAAAAGGTTTTCCGAATCATATGAATAAAGAGACAAAAAATGAAATTGTGCTGCTATCGTACGATGGAGTAATAAAAAAACTACAACAAGCCATAATCACCACCACACGTGGCTTTCTTCGCCTGCATGTGGATGCGAACGCGCTACTGTTTCCATCATCTGCTTAAATGTTGTTGGCGATGACCGAGTTGTACTTGTCGATGTTGCGCTTGAGGATGTCTTCTAATGGCCCCATCACGCGCTTGAACGTCTTCCGGTCGAGCGTGAGGCACTTGACCGTGCCCTTGGCCGTGACCGTCGCCTGGCGCGGCCGCGTCGTCAGCAATGCGATCTCGCCGAAGTACGCGCCGCTCGTCAGGACGCCCATCTCAGTGGGCGGATCTGCGGGCGACAACTGCTTTGTGCACACGGCCATGCCTTCCTCGATAATGTAAAACAGGTTGCCGTTGTCGCCCTGCGTGATGATCACTTCGCCGTCGCTGAACGTCTCGGTCTTGAGCGCGTCCGCGACGGTCAGCCGCTCGCACTCGCTCAGCGACTCGAGCAGCGGTACGCGCTCGATGAAGCCCTTGTGCGCCTCGCGCTTCTTCAGCGTCGTCTCCATGATGATGTACTTGAACGTCTGTCGGTCGAGCGCCCATGCCTTGGACTTCTCCACGGCCTTGACCGTCGCGGCGCGCGGCGCGTTGTACATCAGCGCGAGCTCGCCAAACGACATGGCCTCCGTGCACTGTCAAACGCACGCAGACAGAGGACAATGATTAGTTTGTTATCGTAAATTTGGCTTTGATATCTATGTGTTTTACGTACCGTTTGCACCAGCACGTCGTCCTTGTAGACCTCGCAGACGCCGCTCTCGAGGATGTAAAAGTTGTCGCCGTCGTCGCCCTGCTTGATGATGATCTCGCCCGGCTCAAACTCCTTCGGGAACATCGCGTCGAGCACGATCTCGTGCTGGTTCTCGTCGAGCGACTTGAACAAAATATTCTCGGCCACCATGCGTCCGATGCAGTCGCGCTCCTCCGACGACTTGGGGTACACCACGCGCTCAAACTGCTTCGCGCTGCCATTTTTTTCGTAAAAGGACATCAGCAACAAATGTGCACATATTGAGTTAGCACCGCATGATCACATCGCACTTGCTTGTTGACTTGTATACAGAGCATGTAGTGAATACCTGTGCGGGTCGATGGTCTCTGCGGAGACGGACGTTCGTCGACCCTTCATGATGGGCCTTGGCGCCACTTTCTCCTGGATCTCGCTCATGGTGTCCCCGTCCTCGTCGTCTTCGCTTTCCGACTCATCCGAGTGGTCTACAAGCACAACGAATAAACACGCGCACAGTGAGCCTCATAACACGCATCATACAGCATATGTGCACAGGACGTACGGTGGTTGGGATTGTGGTGGTGCGAGGCCGGGTCCTCGTCCTTCTTCAGCGACGCCTCTTTCCGCCGCGGCGTGGCCTCGTCCGGGTAGTTGGCCTGCAGGTACTGGATAATGTGGAAGATCGGGTTCTCGGGTTTCGCCAGCAAAAGCGACTCGACCAAGTTGATGAAGAGCGTGTTGATGCCCTTCTTGTGCAGGTACTCCTGCAGCTCCTGCTGCACACCCTCCGCGTCCGTCATCGTGTTGCGTGTGTGCGTTGTGCGGGCTTTTCGGAAATGAGTGTAGAGCTGCTAATTATATGTGAAGATCTGGATATAATGGCGTACTTGCGATCCACGTGACGTACTTCTTCTTTCTTCCGCTGCCTGCTTTAGTTCCGCACGTTGAAGCCAAAATGTAGAAAAAGGCACGGCAGCAAGGTGTACGTGCTGGTTTTGCTTGCCGGCTTTCCCTTACTGTGTGTTTGTGTGTCGCAAAGTGCACCCGCCACTTGCACAGCAAGTAGGTATCAACTTGCGCGAGTTCTTCCTTCAGGGAAGGATTGTATAAAAAGAGAGAAAAAAAGATCGCTTGTCTGCAAATGTCGGCTGTCACTTGGTGGTGTCTGCGCGTTGGCGATGCAGCGTGCGTTTGTGCTTGTATCCTCGTTTTCTCTCTCCGCTGCTTGCTCTCTCTTGCGCGTGTGTTTGCTCACTCGTTGCTTCCGCGCAGGCGGATGTCGCTTGGTCCTTTGCGGCTGCCGTTGCGAGAGGAGTTTTGTCTTTGAAGTTGGTGGCTTGCTGCAAAACACAGTTGTAATATGGAAGCGGGAGGTAATTTATTTTGTTTCCGGCAAAGGGAGTTTTCGCTTGATAGGACTTGTGTGGCAGCAAATTGGTACAAGATATAGATTTCCGATAGTTTACCGTGTGCAGAATACATTACCGCGACCCTTTGGAAACGTGGAAAAGGGGTGCTAGAGAACAAGGGAGGAGCAGGAAAGTAAAAACGTAACGATTTCCTTTGAAAAGGAATGCCCTGCGAAACGCACTGGATATGAAAAATTGGCTCAACATAGTGAACATGTGGAGCGATCTTTGCCAAATCTTAACTTTGGAAGATAGACTCATGTGGGGATTTTCTGCGGTTTCGTTTTCTTTCTATCCACCTCAGAGCGTTTCAAAAGGAAAACGTGGGTGAATGGGTGGCTTACAGTACAAGTCTGAACAGTAGCTCCTGTCAAGATTAGTGTGGCCCACCTTACATTAGGTCGCTTGTCACTCGACATTTCAGGCAGCCAGCCAACCAAAATTGCGGGACATCCAATTGCCCTCACACACATCGCCAAGAGATGGCGCCGACCGCAGGTAAATGACGCTCCGTAATGGCAGACAGTGGCTCTAGTTGTTGACGCGCATATCGCATTTGCATGTGTGTACTTGCGCAGGAACGCGATTGCGCTTCAAGCAGGCCAAGGCCAAGAAGCCGCACCATGCTACCAAGAAAATCCCGTCCTTGAAGAACCGCATCCGCGCACTCGACCGCTTCCTCAAGCGCGGCGTACGTAGCACTGCTTATGTATTGGTTCCACAGGATTGCTGTGTGCGTGTGTTTTGTTAATTGCGATTGATGTGCATATGATGCAGGGACTGGACGACGCCACGCGTGCCAGCAAACAGCGCGAGTTGAAGGAGTTGCAGGATGAGGTGCGTTGCACATGACAATTGTGCATTGTGTGCGCTTGAGTTAAACGAATGTGCTGCTTTGCTAACGTCTGCATTTGCTCTTCAATTGTGTATGCGCATTGATAGTTCAACAAGAAAGAAATGACCGAACAGGAAAAGCAAAATGCTGAAAAGTACAAAAAGGTGCGCACATTTTCACAGTCGCCGCATTTGTTCGATAGCACAATGCCAGATCTTTGTGCATTATGCTGACGCGTATGTGTGTGGCCATGCAGCTTCGTTTCTTCGAGCGCGTAAAGCTCATGCGGAAGCTGAAGAAGGCCAAGTCGGCCACGGAAAAGGTGCGTGACGCGATGGCTTTGTGTGTTGTTCATTGCATACTCGAAACGATTGACGCATGAATGCATTGGATTTGCGCATTGACCTCGTGACGCCACAGGCGACAGATAAGGCAGAGAAGAAGCAGTTGGAGCAGGAGTTCGAGCGCCACCGTCACGACCTGATGTACATTTACTACTTCCCCAAGCTCGAGCAGTACATCTCGCTCTTCCCATCCACCGCGCACGACGAGGAGAAGCTGAAACGGTGCGTCTTACACGACATTGCAACTTCCTAGTGATCTCTTCTAATGACGTTTTCTTGTGTGTATTTTCATATTCTCACTGCAGACAAGAAGGATTGCATGCGGCGGCGATCGCGCGTTTTGAAAAGGAGCAACCGACGGACGCGTTCCACCAGTTCTGCTACAACGACGGCAAGACGGAGGAAGGCTCGTCTAGCGCAGCGGCTGCCGGTAGTAGCAAGGAAGGCGCGAAGCACGTGTCGGCTGCGGACCTGCTGCTCAAGAAGCCGTCCAAGGCGGAGCAGAAGAAGAAGAGCAAGAAGCCGCAGAGCAAGAAGGACAAGGACGCCAAGGACAAGAAGAAGAAGGAGACCAAGGTGCTCGCGGACATCGACGACGACGAAAATATCGACATGGACGGCGGTGACAAGACTAAGGCGGCCGAGGACGACGACGGCGAGGAAGACGAGCACGACGATTTTTTCCTTTAACTTCTTTATATTTGTCAGTAAAATCAATTCCAGTAGACCAAAAACAACCAAAAGTTACCGCTTCCTCACCAGTTCTTCCTTTATGTCATTGCTGCTCACCTCCCTCTAGTGCCTCTTGCTGCCTTGCGGTTGATTGCCAGGATGACAACGAGCTTCGATCGCTTCCACGCAGGCGAGGCTGGAAAATGCAAAGTACTGCTTGCGCCGTGCTTGCTTCGACAGCACAAACACATTCTACAATAATAGCAAAAAGATCTCCATCACAATATCTCGCGCACTTTCTAAATCAGAATTGACAGCGAAGACGAGTTCTCCACTTCGAGCAAGCGAGTGTCTGTGATCAGCTCCGCTTCTGTTCTGGAGGCTGCTGCGAGCGCGTTCATGTTTGTGTAGCTGAAGGATCGAAACGTCTCCGCCGAGTCCGCATCATGACTGTTGTCGTACATTCCACTTGGAAACTTGAAATTGTTGTTCTCCCCGTACTCGGTCCCATCATTTTGCACTAGCGCATCACTGGAAAATAGGTTTGTAGGTTGGTCTACTTTCGCTCCTGCTCTGACCCCGCGATCGCCTCCCATTCCTCTCACACTATCACTTGCAGTATCGCTGGAGCTGCTGCTTCCAGACGATGCATTTCTGGTGTTCCTATCGCTCGCGAACAGGTCATCTTCAGAGGCAACCACCTTAACATTATCTGGAATACTGCTATCAACGGATTTCGCATCAAACTCGAACTCGCCATCGTCGATGAAAATGTCGGTCAGGTTTCTGTTGTTGAAGTAGCTCGTATCGTTTGGACCTTCAAGAGTTGGGACAAAAGGCGGAATCGACTCCAACAGCGTATCCCAGTCGATACCGTCGAAGAATCGATGCTTCGTGAGGCTCTCCCAGTTGAGGCGAAGCGCAGGATCAGGCTCCAAGAGCTTGCTGATCAAGTCCATCGCATCGTCCGACAAACACTTCTCACCATCTGGCCACAGAATTTGCCGCTCCAAGATATTGTTGAAGATCGCTTCGACGGTATCATCGTTGAAAGGAGGAAACCCGACGAGCATTTCGTACATGATAATGCCGAGAGCCCAGTAATCGACTGGTGGTCCATGCTCTGCGCCGAGCACGATCTCGGGACTAAGGTAGTCAGGTGTGCCGCATCGACCGTACGTATGCGGGTGCGCCTGCTTTTTTTTATGCTTCGAGTTCCGCCTTGGAGGCTTGGACGCATCGAAGAAAGCCGAGATGTTCGCGTCGAGACCGAATTGCTCAGGCGACTCGCTCGTTTTCTCTCTCTCTGGATTGCCAGCTGCAGAGATGCCGTCTGCGAGAAACAGATCTCTGTCTCCAAAGAAGCCTTCGTCGACATCATGAGCCTCGGATTCGGAATCGCTTAAATTCACGGCTTCTTCCGATAAACCAAAGTCTGTGAGCTACGGAAAATCATCGCAAAAAGACACACACACACGCACACACGCATGATGCCAATGTACAGAAACTTATGAAGGCATCGCGGAGAGCGCTACCTTGATATGACCAGTCGAGGATATCAGGATGTTGTCTGGCTTCAGATCTCTGTCAACGAGCAGACAGCAACATCACGTGCAGTACATAAAGCGTCACAACAGACACCGGACAGTACGCAGCAAAGTAGGCAACCCCAACCGACCTGTGGACGCATCCCTTGGAATGCAAGTGGTTCAGTGCCAGAGCAACTTCGGCAATATACACTCGCGCAACCTATAAAAGATGATGCAAAAAACTGAGTCAGAACGGGGTCTGTCACACTTCCAGCAACGCAATACCGCACCTGCTCTTCCAGTTGCGCAATGCACTCGAGTAACGACATGAAGTCTCCACCCGGAAGGTATTCCATCACGAGATACAAATTTTGTCTGCGGCAGTAACAAGAAAATAGCATTAATCAAGCGTTGTGAACAACACGACAAAGCTTGGCGTTTTCACCGCACGTGACAGATTTACGTACTTGGTCTGGAATGTCCAAAACAGTTTGACAACAAATGGACTCTCGATATTCACCAAAATATCACGTTCGGTCTCAATATTTTCAATATGCTGCACATAAAACAAAGCGAAGTTCATAAAAATGGCAATTTTATCAAGTGCTGTGCCACGCTCAGCAAATAAAGAGCAAGCACTTGGACAACTACCTGTTTCTTTCGAAGCAAATGCTCCTTGGCGAGCACTTTGATCGCGTATTGATCACCCGTTGTCTTTTTCCGCGCCAAGTACACTTCCCCAAAGGCGCCTTTCGAAATGGGTTTCACGATCTGGAAATCGCGGATCGACACGCGGCACGCTGAAGGTCGACGACGCGTCTTCGTCGTGCGAGGTGCGACGACGTTGTTTTCGTTTTCCTCTAGTGACTTGGTTCGGTGAAATGGCGTGCGCAGTCGATCCTGCGGCACCTCGGTGTGCAGCAGCATGACTTTTTGCGTCGCACGCATTTTGCTCATTTTCGCGTGGATGAGGTTTTGAATGTGCGTGCAGTATTTCAGCCCGCAGTCGACGGCAAAGCTCGAGGATTCTGGGGGTTCCTGCTGTCGTATTCGGTCGAGGATCTTGACAAGTCGCGAGCATAATGCAAAGGACTCGACGCTCGTCGCGTCACACGAAGAAGCCTGAGAATATATAAAAGACCTTTACCAATCGTATGCACTGCAAAAACAGCACCAGGCAGAAAAAAACAAACCTACCTGGATCGCGATGACCCGCAGCGCGTTGTAAAAATGCAGGTCTTCCGGGTGGAAGTACGAGCGCAGCGAGTCGGCCTGCAAGTTCGTTTTGATCGACGTCGCCACTTTTGTCAGCGTGTTGTTAATTTGGTCCGCCTCCAGCTCAAAGCGCTTCGACATGACGCAGTAGTTCGTGTGCTCGTTTAGCTTGGTCGCGTCCACTTGACACTCGCAAAGCTTGCACACAACGGCCGGGATTCCAGATCTGCGGAAGCGCACAGTGATCGGACGCTCCGAGTACTGCAGTAAATCTAAGATGTCTTCCGGAGGCACGCCGCCGAGTTCCTCGCCATTGATCGCGTCGACGATCAGGCCGCGCGTGATGGTTGCCATTGGCGGCAGCTGTATTATGTTGGCCAACCACGCACCTGGTGATGCCTGCACGCTCTTCACGACGACCTCTTGCCGCGTCTCGTTCACTACAAACTCAATACCTAGGAATCCGTGGCCAAACTGCGCTTCAAACGTCTCGTGCGAGCGAGCGAATGGAAGCACTCTCTCGGGCAACGGCTCAATGGGGACGGACGAACTCTGTGGTGCCGATTGTGCCAGCGTGACAAGCTCCTCACTTGCAAATAGCGGTTGCTCCAGCCCTGGCGCCTGCCTTTCTATCTCATTTGATGAGCAGGTGCTCGAGCCGTGGCGGCGCCACTTGACGTGGTTCTTCTCCCACCGCTCCAGCACGCCGCCGAGCGCACTGGACGATCCGTGCTGCAGCACGTTTCGCGAGAGCACGGCCGATCGGAAATCCTGCGGCGTGCCGCTGGGTGGGATGTTGAGACTGAACTGGCGCAGCAACTTGCGCGGCGCAATCTCCAGCTTGAGCTCTTCCTGCAGCAGCTCCAGGACGCCGACGGCCATCGTCGTGCTCGCGCGGTGCTTCACCTGCGAGCTATTACTACAAGTCATACCGTCCCTCCCGAGTGCAGCTGAGTCCAATTGCTCCGTCGCACTCGTCCTCTCGCTCGTGTTGTTGTTGTCGTTTTCGTCCGCAGTGGTCTGTTGGATCCGCATGGCCGCCAGACCAGCAGTCTCGTCACCTTCGCTCTCGTCCTGCTGCTGCGTGCGCTGGTCGCTCTCTTCTTCGTCCTCCAGCGGCATCTTCAAGTGCGATGTCGCGGTCCTTGAGGCTGCTCCGGAGATCTGCGTGGTCGGGTGCAAATTCAGCAATGAGGAGCAATGTGTGCGGGCGGGCGTGACTAGTTATATGCGCAACGCAAGAGTGATTGTTTGCTGCAACCCTTCAAAGTGCAAGCTACTTGTTGTAAAAAAGCGTATGCGCGCAGTTGCAGACTTGCTGGAGCGTTTGCAAGTCTGCAAGTTGCTGCTGTCGAGGCGGGTGCTGGTTGCCGTTTGCTGCCAATTGCGTATTGGGTGACGACGCTCTCGTGCTGTGTGCGAGACGTGCAGCGCACGCTGCACAAAGAGTTGGATCTCTCTGTGTATGTCTTCCGCGTGCGTTCCTTCGCTGTGCTTTTTTATAGGCAGAGAAGGGAGGGAGGATTCGCTAGTGACGGTTTCGTTGCGATCGTGGTTTTTTTCTTCGATCTTTTATGAGTGCGCTTGGCTTGATGATTTTGCACCTATACTTTGTTCAAGTGTGAGTGGAGGTGCTGAAAGGAAAATTGGATGGTTTGACCAACAAGAGGAACAAACTCACTTGCACACAGCAACAGCGATGCCAGTCGAATCGGGTAAATTCATTGCAAAAGAGCCTCAGCATGTGCGATTGCATGCAATTAAAGTGGTGCGCATGGATGATACAATTTTGTACGTTGTTTTTTATAACTCGAGCTGACTCAGTTGGAAGCGAGTGCATTCAAGAGTTACCGTTAACAACGAAACACAACACGTGCAAACGTCATTAGCGAGTGCAATTGCTCACTTTAACAAATCTCGGACTCGCACACTCGGAGGAACAACTTTAAAGTTTGCAGGAGCTGCACAAGCACGCCGCGAAGTGTTGGATACTTTATTAAGCTGTACCTGTTCAACACTCCAGGTCGCCGCGCTAGGATATGTTTTTAAGCCAGATCCGTCCGTTCAACACTTCAATATGACGATCACACTGCAACCTTTTTGCCACATGCAGCACAGCAACGGCAGCTTTCGTCACAATCCAACGCATGTTGATGCCCTAGATGGATACGCACACGTACAAACAAACAACAGCAGCAGCGGACGCCGCGACTGCTGCGGAGGTTTCATTCGCACGAGGGAGGGAAGGAGGCTTCATAACTGGATGAGTCACGTGAGGACAGGCTCTGGTGTGAGGCAGGACCTCTTCGTTCAGGAAGGAGGACCGTGTCTTGTCTCTCGGAATCAAAGAATACACAAATGCAGCACAAACACAAAGCGCAAACAAACAAAAAAGTTGATTGCTGTGCAAACGCGTGGCTTTGTTTGACTAGTTGTGGTACGACATTGCTGCATTTTCTTTCGCGCCACGAACACACAAGCAAGCCACAGCTTACAGAACCATACACACACACACAGATTTGTTTAACTCCATTCCGACTCAGCATCATTGATGAGAGAGAGATTAGAAGATCGCGTGCGGATAGAAACGCGGGTGATTCGGCAACTTTTCATCCCTTTCGAAGTCCACTGACGCCACGTGTGCAGGTGCATGTTGCCCTTTGCGTGCTTTCTTGTCGTCAACACTTGTTGAGATTTTTCCCTGTTCGTATTTCTGACGGACTAGTGGGGTCAACTCACTTCGTTCGCTCCCAGTTCAATGCTTGGCCAAAATACCAATTTAGCTGAAACTGCTTGCTGCTGTTTTATAACGAATTGCGCTTGTTTTGCAAATTGCGAAGTGAGTTTATTTATCATGTCTTAATGCTGCGAGCCGTCGTCTGCATTCTCCTTGAGGCTCGCTTCTCCTGCTGCTCTGGGCTACCCTGTGGTGGCCCAGATGTTCATCATTTCAGTTGTTCTTTGTTTTCTTTTGTGCGTACTTTTCTTCCTACATGTGCAGTGGTTCTTCCTATAAACGTAATTCTCCTACCTCATTTGCAGATATCACTTTCCTTCTATGCAGGGGGTTCCAGGAAAGTCAAGAAATTGCCGGAGTCTGGCAGGATATCTCAACATTGCCCCCAAGACTTCGGTATTTTTTGTTCAGTGATTCTTTGAGCTCTTCGTTCGAGATACATTCAAGTGACTTTCGGGTAACATTCGGCAACTCAAACGGGTCAGCGTTGTATTGCCCCCGAACCCTTGTGTCACGTCACATGTGTACCCATCCGGACTCAACAGGGTCAAGTTGTACCCATCTCCCGAAAGGTCTTCATATCTTGGTCCCCTGGCTTCGGGTTGGACTTAGATAAACTGCTGCAGTTCTACCGCGTCACGCTCCTCAACATACTTGGCCACTAAAGCTGGAACATCACGGAATATCGATTCCAGCGGCTCCCACGAATTTTCGGCGTCTTGTAGGCCACGCCAAGCAACACAGAGCTCCCACTCGTTGGATGATCGGTTTAAACGGTGGTCCACTATCGCCCTGACTTCTAGCACAATGCCTTGGATTGCAACATGCTCACGCAATTCTGCGCTAACATTGAGGTCTCCTTCGCGGTAGTACTTCAACCGTGATCCATGCACATCGTACTTGGCACCTGTGAGCAGATGCTCGATGACAAACGAGTGAAAGAGCGCCTCAACGACCCGAAACGGACCGATCCAGCAGGCAAGAAGCTTGTTCCCGCGGAATCGTTTGTCTACCCTCGACCAGAGCACGAAATCGCCTACTTCAAAGTTGCATTCACCTCCTTTCGAGCGAGCTATAGCGGCGAGCCTGTTCTTCTCACGCTTGTCCACCACCACAGTGTGCATCGCGTGGAGGCTTGCACGTAGCGTTTCCACTGCCCCTTGGACATCTTCCGACAGCAGAGGGATCTCCCTCGGAATCTTGTCCTCTGGGCATACTACTGCATTGAGTCGCGAAGCTGCCGGGAGCCCTGTGAAAAGCTCAATCGGCGCGCAGTTTCCAAGTGAGGCTGCCGGGCTGTGGTTCAAATTTGCTTGTATCATTGGCAGCAGGTAGAACCAGTTGCGTGTATCGTACTGTAGCTCGAGCAGCATCACACGCAGAACTTGTAGTATATCGCGATTCACCCGCTCCACTGTTCCATTGATCCAGGGCGTGTACACCGGCACGAACTCGTGGTTGACTCGGAAGCGCTGAGACAGCTCTTCCATCAGTTGGTTTTTGAAATGGGAACCGTTGTCGGACATCCACATCCCTGGCATTCCAAATCTTTTGTACCAGTCCAGAACAGCTTCTGCAGCCGTCAAACTGGAGGCGGAGTCGGCAGGTATCGGCTCACAATAATGAGTAAGTTCGTCCTTCAGAACTAGGACGTACTTCGCAACGCCGTAGCTTTCGCCCAGGTACATGAAATCCATATGAAGACACTCATTACGTCGCGTCACCACTCTGGAAACCGGCCATCTTCTTTGGATTAGAGTCCCTCCCTTCACGTGCTTACAGAGCAGGCAGGCGTTGACGGATCTGTTGACCATACTGCGAGATTCACCCAAAGAGAAATGCCTTTGTAGTTCCTCCAGCATCACGTTACCTCCGCGGTGGCCTTCAACCCCGCAGTGAGCAACTATACATAGACGCTGGATCAGCTCTCTTGCTCGCTTGGGCACCCACACTTTTCCTTCGACTCTCACGACGCCATTGACTAAAACTCCATTCTCTGGCATGCCAACCAGATACTGCTTCTGGGCGGCGACAATTGTGTCCTGATTTGGCCACTTGAAGTTTTCGTCCTGTAGTGGTCGCAGCTCCGATACTGTGTTCTCGGTTGTAGAAGCTGTCTCTACTTTGGCTGCTGCAAACTCTGAATGGTGCCCAACTACAACTGCAGTGGACCGAGTTGTTACCCTCTTTGTTGCCATTGTCGGCTCAGGAGCAGCAGGTTGGCCCCATCGAGACACAATGTCAGCCCACAAATTGCTTTCTCCATCGATGTGGTGAATTACATATCTGTAACCCACCAACTAACTTCAAAGCCCACCGCTGTAGCTTGCCTTTAACGTGTTGCTTCATCTCCTTGCTGGGCGAAAATATCTGGATTAGATTTGAGTGATCACAGTAGGTGTGAAACCCTTTTTCTCGTTCCAGCATGTAATCCAGATCGTCACACGCCTTCACAATTGGATAGCCCTCTTTTTCAGTCACTGACCAATTTAGCTGCGAGTTCTTGAGCAATCCGCCTCTGCAGATCAAAAGCTCGTGGTTCTGTTCGTGCACAGGAAGGTCGTCCGTCCAGGTGCGCACCTGCGTCACCACCACCGCCCAGCCATTCATGGATGCATCGGTAAACATGCACACAGTTGCTCCATTGTCAGGGAAAATGAGCTTGCTTGACCTCTCGATCATATTCAGTACGGCTTGGAATGCGGCAGCTTCCTCGTCATTCCATCT
The DNA here is from genome assembly GCA_006386115.1 of Globisporangium splendens. Lineage (NCBI taxonomy): Eukaryota > Oomycota > Peronosporomycetes > Pythiales > Pythiaceae > Globisporangium > Globisporangium splendens. The sequence continues at coordinate 53,015 of VFIW01000140.1, forward strand.
CAGCTGGGCTTGTAATGGGCTAAGGCTGCCATTACATGCAAGGTGGCTCTTTGTGTGTGTCACACACCACCTTGTGGAAGTGCATTGTGGGTGCGAAGATATTGGGTGAAACACATAAAAGTGATCCCCACATGCACAGGTGACGTCATCGTCTGACGTCAGAGCAATCCGTGTCTGAGTTGAGTGTTGGTCGCTCGCAATCATTGAGATTCGGCGTGATTACGCACAACAGTACTCTAGACACGTGAGTTGTAACCGGACACTTCCGAGTTACGCAGCACGGTACGTGTGTGAGGAAGCGTGTGCACGACTTCTCTCAAGGACTCTGTTCCAAGAGCTGTTGCCTGCTTCCTGCAGTGCAACGATCGGTTACCTATAGATCTCTATAGAGTAACCGTCAATAACTAAAGACTTAGTCAGAGGTAAAAATGGAACTGTTTATTTGTTGGGGGTTGCCCTCTGCAGGACACCCTGAGTTATCTTTAGTTCACTATCTAGCATAGTGAACTTCCGCTTATTTCAATGTGGACATAAGTGAATGGCTCTGAATTGCCGTGTTATTCAATTGGTCTAAAAGCATATAGTTTTAGCCTATGAGAGTCGTGTCTGTGACCGGCCTCTAATCAGAGTAGCTTGGCTACCTTTGTGGTTCGAGTAAGTGCGGCGAACCTAATGATCGGCTGCTTTGGTGTTTCTCGTAGCTAAGTACGGAAACTTTAGTTGCATGCGGACTTAGTCCAATGCCAACAGATTGAGCTAAGTTGCTGCGGTGCAACTTAGCGTGTGACCCCGTTACACCACCCCCACCTAAAGTGCGAAACACGGGAGTGGTTTCGAAAGAGTGGTGGCCACGCTACGACGCACGAAGTCGTGGTCAGAATTCTTCGGGAGAGGCACTGCGAACACGCGTGCAAATCTCTCCGAAAAGCATCGCAACATCACAAGTGTGAACGCACACGTGATGGCGACGAACAAATCAGTGCGCGAAAAGATCGCCCGAAGCGCGAGCGGTCCTGCAGAAGGACTCGTTCAAAGACTGCAGAAGCTCGACGCTGAGAAGCGCGAGGCGGCAAGCGCAAAACAACGCGCTGCCGCTGCGGTCACGTCTGCCACGGAAGACGTGAGCAAGAGCGACGACGAGTCGACTCAATCGAAGACTGCTCCTGACGGTGTCAGTGAGCTGCAATTTGGCGATCTCCCTGCCATCAAGCCGATGAGCGGGGCAAGCGACGCCGATGACGACACGGCAGTCGACTACCAAGAGTACTCACCCGAGGAAGGGGAGGAAGAGGAAGGCATCACCGTGAGGCGCGACTCCATCGACGAGTGGGTCGAGTATGAGGAGCTGCGTTACGGGAGCGGTAGCCCCGAACTGCACGAGTTGGAGCGAAATCACTCGGCAGACGTCTCGATTTATCGGACGGAGGAAGAGAATGACGTCGCAAAGACTGTCAATGAAAGGGAGAAGAGGGAGGTCGTCATTACCAATAATGAGACCGGACTGGAACCACCACCAAAAGGTTCCGTCCATTTTTCGCTTCCCGTTATGCCGCCGCCAAAGGAATGGCCGACAGCGAAAACCCCGGCAAATTTACTTGCACGGGCGCGGGTTCCACTCGAGAGGTATGACTCCGAGTTCGCACGATGGCGCGAAGCCGATCTGCGAGGACGTGATGGGGCACTGCGCGTGCACCCGATCCCGGTTATCCTTTACGAAGGTGAGACCGAGGATCAATACGAAACCGCGTTCTTGGCATCAAGAACTGGTGTGAAACGCTTTGGGGCTGCGCGTACATTGGCCACCGATCCTGGGGCACAACGTAGCCAGCGCATGCAATTCGCTGTGCAGCGCGTACAAAAGTACCGCGAAGCAACAAAGAGTGATGACAGTGCTCGCACGAGTCTCGGTATTAACAAGCGACAGATGGACGAGTCTCACTCGCCATCAACGCACGCTCAAAAGCGGCGACCATGTCGGGAACGTCTTCGAGGAGGCGCTCAGCAGGCTCCCATGAGCTCTGCGACAAATCGTACCCACGCCACTTCACAAGGTAGTGGGTGTTCCCCTTGCGCCGCTGCACACGCAGCAGGCGCTCGACATGGTAGTGGCGCTGTCCCTGCTTATCAATCAGCGGGACCCGTGGCGCCCTACCGCGCTTCAGCATCGGTGGTTGCACCAGATGCGATGGTTCAGATGGTTCACGCGAACGCATCGTCTTTGGGGGCGCTACAGCAAGACGTCCGTGCCCTTCACCAGCAATATCTGGACGAGACCTCGCTGTTAAAGCAGAGGGTGACGGCGCTTGAGACGGAGCTGAAGGAAGCTCGTCAGATGCTGGAGGAGTACCATGTCCGCGGAAAGAACTTCCACGCGAGGTACGCTCCGCGAGTGAAGACGCTTTGGGAGAGGCACAACGCGCTCGTGTCTCGATGGGCGGCGTCTGAGCCCCCTGACGAGATCGACGTGCTCCCGCACTGGGATAAGAATCCGCAGTAGCGTCATGGTAGCGTTTCAGCAAACCCACGTAAAACACGGGGTGCGTTGCCATTCGCGTTGGGAGATCGAGCTTGTAATTCAAGTCTCCAATCTTCTCCACAACAGTGTATGGCCCGATGAATCGTGGCAACAACTTACTCCCGCTGGGGAGCATTGTGACTGCATCGTTTGGTAGGTTTTTAATGCTTAAAAGCACTTTATCACCCACACAAAACGTTTGTTTGTTCTTTCTACCCGATTTATCGGCGTAGAGCTTTTGCTTGTCTTGCGCAGCAGCTAGCTGGTCGCGTACGCGACGCAACAATGCTGCGCGCTCATCGACAAATTGGCGCGCTGCCGCGACGGCTTTGTCTTGCTTTTTCGTTGCTCTCGCAGCGCGTGCTGCAGAGAGATCTATTTCTGCGCCGGTGGGTGACACCGCGCGCCCTCCCTTTCGTGGCTGACGCTCGCACGAGCAGTCGCCTGATTCTGTCTGAGACTGGCTATTTTTGGCATGAGTACCGTAACTCGGTACCGTGGGAGATCGATCTATAGGGACACGAGTACCGTAACTCGGTACCGTGGGAGATCGATCTATAGGGACACGAGTACCGTAACTCAGTACCGTGTTTTTCTCTCCAAATGTGGAACGCGTGCCGTCCGGTAAGACCGTGACAGATTCGAAGTGCGACCGCACAGGTGGCGCATCGCGCGCGTCCACGTGAGCGGTTAACGCCACGTCTGGTGACGGAGGTCGCGCACTCGCATCGAGCGCAGCGAGTTGCCCTCCCACCGCAGAATATTCGACGCCCTCAAACAGAGTGGCGGGTACGCGCGGGTGCCGCAGCGAGTTAAAATAGAACGGAGTCACGGCCGTAGAGGCGTGCTCACTGCTATTTATAGCAAACTCGGCGTACGGCAGCCAGCGGCTCCAGTCGCGGGGATGATCGACAGCGATGCTGCGAAGAATATCCTCGACGACACGGTTTACGCGCTCGGTTTGCCCGTCTGTCTCGGGATGATCGGCAGTGGACATCGCCAGATCTGTGCCGAGCAGGCGGAAGAGTTCGCGCCAAAAGGCAGCGGTGAAACGCGGGTCCCGGTCTGATACAATAGACTCGGGCAAGCCGTGATAGCGGAACACGTGCTCTAAAAATAGGCACGCCGTCTCTTGCGCAGTGACATGCTTGCGCACAGGTACAACGTGCACCATTTTGCTCAGTCGGTCGACGAACACGACGACGCCTGTGTTGCGCGCCTTGTCTTCCGGGAAACCGAAGACGAAATCCATGCTGACCGACTTCCAGCAATCTTGCGGAATCGGCAGCGGCGCTTTGTTCTTGCCCGCAGGCTTCACGCGCTGGCACTGTTCGCATGAACGTACATAATTGGCCACCCATTTGTACTGGTGTGGCCACCAAAACACATTGGACACTTGCAAGAAGGTCTTTTCACGCCCCAGATGCCCACTCGCTGGCGCATCGTGAAACTCATGAAGGATCGAAAGTTTCAGATCCTGGTCATGCGGTACATACACACGCGGGTAATCGAAGTTGGACAGTTGATGCCACAATAACCCGTCGTGATAACTAAACCGAGCAAGCTTTGACTCGAGTTTGGCAGGCAATGACTCTTTCGACGAGCCGTCAAAGTGAGCAATCAACAAGCGACATTCATCGTCCTTTGGATAAAGCGACTGAATATTGTCCTTGAGCTTTGTTTGCACTCGACTGATGCTCAGATGCATGAGATCAGGAGCGCGCTCTGAACACAGAGCGTCGGCGCTGTTGTCAACGCTCGACTCGTAATCTGGACGGCGCGAAAGCGCGTCCGCCAGAACATTTTCCTTTCCCGGCTTGTATTCGACCCGAAAGTTGAACTCGGAGAAGAATGCAAGCCATCGCGCCATTCGCTGCGATAAATGGGGGGAATTGATCGCGGTCCGCAAGGACGCGTGATCCGTGTACACAACGAACGGTGTCGCACCCAAAAGGTGGACCCTGAACTTCAAGAGGGCGTACTTGATCGCAAGCAGCTCCTTGTCGTGCACAGGATAATTCTTTTCAGCTGCTTTAAGCAGTCTGCTTTGGTATGATACGACGCGCTCATGGCCGTCATCATCCTTCTGCATCAGCGCACAGCCGATTGCAAAATCGCTGGCATCGCACACGACACTGAAAGCTTTCGTGTGGTCCGGCAACGCCAGGACAGGAGCGCGAACAAGCGACTCCTTCACGTCAATGAATGCATTCATGACATCGCTGGTCCAGTCCCATTCGACATCCTTTTTCAAGAGATGCGTGAGTGGACGGACTCTCGCCGCATAGTTGTGGCTGTACTTGTGCAAATAGTTTGCCAAGCCAAGCCACTTGCGCAAATCCTTGACGTTCTTTGGGATCGGCCAGTCGGCGATCGCCTTGATCTTCTCTGGGTCCGCGCGGACTCCAGCTTTGCCAACATAGCACCCCAGGATCGGAATCTCTGAGGCGCCAAAGATGCACTTCTTCAGGTTGCAATACAGACTGTTGTCTCGTAAGCACTGCAACACTGAGCGCAAATGTCTCTTGTGCACGTCAACGGCACTGAGATCTCCTTCGGCACGACTGTGCACGAAGATGTCATCGAAGTAGCTCGGTGCGTACGCACGATGAGGACGCAGAAGATGCGTTACCAGACGATTGAACGTCGCTGGTGCATTCTTCAGACCTTGCGGCATAACGAGCCACTCCCACAGCATTCCGCTGGGTGTGCTTACTGCCGTCAAGGGAACGTCACTCTCTCGCATGAGGATCTGATAGAACCCATCCATCAGATCCAATGCTGAGAACACAGTTGAGCCGCCCATGGAGTCGATCAAGACATCCTTTCTTGGGATCGGTGTTTGTGCTGGAATGGTGGCGGCGTTCAGCTTGTTGAAAGCGTGAACAATGCGCCAGCCACCAGTCGCTTTCCGCACACAAAACGTGGGTGAGCTATGTGGAGACTTGCTTTCTCTCACATGACCGGCGAGGGCTCGTTTCGCGAAGAACTCGTCGATAGCCTCAACCTGCTCGCGGGGCAGCGGCCATTGTCTGGTCACGCAATATTTGCTCCCGGGCTCGAGGTCAATCTCGTGCCGTACGCCACGGTCAACGGGCAGGGCACTTGGCACTTTGTCGGGAAACACATCTTTGAACTCCCACAACAAGTCAAAGTATGGACTGCCTTTCACGGCGTCCCAGTCCTGAGCAGCAAACCGCCTCTGTTTGTCTGACTCCAAAACACTCTCATCCGCAGTGGACGAGGTGCACAGTTCGCTACGCGTAAACGCGGTAGGAACGACGATCTCGCGGATCTGATCACGCTCTAGCTCCGTAAGAAAGAGCTCGAAGCTCATTTCTTCGAGGGATACGATCGCCTCAACGGTACTCGGCAGCCCATGGAGCGCCGCAAATTCAGCGAAGAACACTTCGTCTGATGCGTTTGCTTCCGGACTGCGCTTTGCGCGTCTGAGTGCCACGTCAACGTGAGCGCGATCTATCGACGGATCCGAGATCCTGTCAAAGGCGCGCAGCGAAGCTGCAGCTGCGTCGAGAGATGGGGCAATCGTGTGCGAGGCGGCCGTTTCCTCAGCAACAGATGCCAATGCACTGTCTCTCTTGCGAGCTGACAACTTGCGTCGCCCTCGTCGGTTGATGCGAACACGCGACCTCGCGGTTCTGAGCTCCAGTACTGCACCGTCAGGGTGGTACGAGCTGGTTGACGCGTGTACACCTGTACTGTCGCTGTCACTTGCGGGGGCTGGCTCGGATGCTCTGGAGCCGCACACTTGCGCACCAGTGTCCACGTCTGGACTTTCTGGCGCTTCCGCACAAACTGGGCTACCTGCCACAGTGTATCGCTTCGCTGGGCTACCTGCCTCAGCGTATCTTCTTGCTCGGCTCTCTGCCGCAGCGTGTGTGTTTGAAGCGGGGCTACCTGCCGCCGCGTGTCTTCCAGCCGGGCTCCCTGCCGCAGCGTGTGCGCTTGAAGCGGGGCTACCTGCCGCCGCGTGTCTTCCAGCTGGGCTCCCTGCCGCAGCGTGTTCAATGCTCACATCCATAGCGTGGAAATATTCCCGCAATCTTCGCTCTTCATCAGAGGAAGGGGTGGAGCTCCCGATTGTGCGTGCTCGCCAATCGATCCAAGGCTGATGTTTCGCCAGCCAAGGCATTCCTAGGATGAGGTCGTACTTCGACCCCATCGCTAGTACTACGAATGTTTCTTTGCAGACAAAGTCGCAAAATCTGAAAGAGAGTTCAACTCGAACTCCTTCAGTGTGTACTGTCGACCCATCGGCCAGACGTACGATCATCTTCTCGCGCTTGCCAGTGTGGACAAGTCGCTCATACGCTTGCAGACTCTGTTTCAGAGCTGACTTAGAGACGAAGTTCTGTGACGCACCGCAGTCAACAAGAACCGTCATTTTCTTCTCATAGCCCTTCACATCGGCGCTATATACCAACATCTCACTCGGAGCCTTGTTGCCAAGAGCTCCTGGGACTAAGCTTCCCATCTGCACGACTCTAGTAGTCGGCGACGCCGAAGCTATAGAGTCCGTCTCAGTAGAGCGTCCCGCTTCTACTGAGACGTTCCGTTTCCCTTTCTTGCCGCAGCGGATCTGCCACCTCGATGAGCGTGGTTACCGCGCGGCGGTTGGTAGTCTCTCGCCTGATTTCCAGTGCGAGGAGCGGACTGCCTTGGAGCGGGACACTTCGACTGATAGTGTCCTCGCTTGCCACAATTGAAGCAGACCACTTCGGCGCTGCTAAGATCCATTGGCATCGGGCCATGGAAGCGCTGTCCGTTCGTGACTGCTCGGTGGCTGGTATGCGCACCATTGTGGCGGCCAGCGTTCCAATCAGGTCGACTGACTCTGAATGATTGCTGCTCAACGAGCGCAATGCGGATCGCATCTTCCATCGTGGCCGGCAAGCGTCGGTACAGCTCCTGACGCGCTGGTCCACTGTTGAGGCCGTTGAGAAACGCAGGCACTTTCACAGACTCAGGCAAAGGGCTGGTCGTGATCGCCGCGCATAGACTTCTCATCTCCTGGATGTATCGTTCCAGCGAGAGCTTCCCTTGTCTCAAGGAGAAGAAACGACCTTGCAACAGCACTTCGTTGTTCGGAGGCTGATACATGGCGGTGATTTTCGCACGGAAAATATCCCACGTGTCGAACGCACACTCATCGGCGAGCAACGTCGAGAATGCCCATTCCGACGCTCGACCGCGCAGGTTCGAGGTGGCGAAAGACACCATCTGCTCGTTGCTGTCGATGAGCTGAGCCTTGGCGCAACGCTCCACGGCGAGTAGCCAGTGGATGAGCTTGTCGCCATCCGCACCATCGAATTTCGGAGCGTCAATCTTGACAGCTCTTGGGCGGGGAGTTTGGGACGTTTGTGTCTGAGGCGCAGCAGCCGCACTCGACAAAGACGTGGCTGCACCAGCAACCACAGATACCACTCGCTCGAGCGCTTCACGCGACTCGGCAGCTGAGCGCAGCATCTCTGCGGTCAAGCTTGCGGTGGCTTGCATTTGTGCTTGCGCACTTCGCTCTCCTTCGAGGCGCTGAGCGTTCGAGAAGTTCTCGAACTGCTCGAGTCGAAAGATTTGCTGCTCCGGCGACGCCGAGAGCAACTCTAGCGCGACTTGGTCGCCTAGAGCTTGTGCCATTCGGGTCAGCACACTCCGGTGTTCAGCCGAGAGGTGCGGGAACTGCGCAGGGTCAATTGACGCCATGGTGAATCCTTGAGGAAGCGATTCAGGCAGTCACCTCTGCCGGGTCGTAGATTGACTACGAGTGCTACCAGTTGCAACCGGACACTTCCGAGTTACGCAGCACGGTACGTGTGTGAGGAAGCGTGTGCACGACTTCTCTCAAGGACTCTGTTCCAAGAGCTGCTGCCTGCTTCCTGCAGTGCAACGATCGGTTACCTATAGATCTCTATAGAGTAACCGTCAATAACTAAAGGCTTAGCCAGAGGTAAAAAATGGAACTGTTTATTTGTTGGGGGTTGCCCTCTGCAGGACACCCTGAGTTATCTTTAGTTCACTATCTAGCAGAGTGAACTTCCGCTTATTTCAATGTGGACATAAGTGAATGGCTCTGAATTGCCGTGTTATTCAATTGGTCTAAAAGCATGTAGTTTTAGCCTATGAGAGTCGTGTCTGTGACCGACCTCTAATCAGAGTAGCTTGGCTACCTTTGTGGTTCGAGTAAGTGCGGCGAACCTAATGGATCGGCTGCTTTGGTATTTCTCGTAGCTAAGTACGGAAACTTTAGTTGCATGCGGACTTAGTCCAATGCCAACAGATTGAGCTAAGTTGCTGCGGTGCAACTTAGCGTGTGACCCCGTTACATGATGAGACCGACGTGTGTCTGCCACCTAAAGTGAGTGGCTGTAGCCAATCACTTTGCAGGGAATTTTCCACGGGACTTCAAGTTCAAGCTTCTCGAAGATCTCGCAGGTTCAACCTCAGTGTACCCAAGGTTTTATATATCAGATTCATAGGTTTTATTGTGTATGTTTAGGTTTTAGTTATAAACCTCTAGGAGCCCTTGAGGTTCATTTGTAAGTAGCGACAGGAACCATAAGCATTTCAATTCAGTTGCAATTTTACCCTCAAGTACTCAAGTCGTCTTCTCTCCCTCCAAGTCGGGAGATCGCTTCCTCTGGCACAAGCGTGTGTGCCGTGTTTTGGGGACTGTTGTGAACAGCGCCCTATTACAGCTCTGAGTAACCATCCACCTTAACCTTGTGGACTATCAAGGCTGACTCTTGCTCGACACGCTCACATCTGTTCGCGGAAACTTCATGTGCATTGCGCACACCAGGGCAAGAGTTCTGCGCTTCCACGACATTCACAGAACTCTTTGTTCGCCCAGTAGGGAGCCCCGCTCCTACCGGTCGTTCCCGTTTTTTGGCTGTTGGGAACGCTCGAATCGTCGGCCTCTGCCTGATCGATTCGATCGCGAACCTTGTGTCGCTTGCTGGCTTGGCAAGGACACCTTGCAATTTCTCGCGATGTGACCCGGCTTCCCGCAACGGAAACACTTCCCATCATTGCGAGGACGCTCATTTCCAGGCGTGGAAATGTACGAGATGTCCATGGGCTCGGGACTGTCATGCGCAACATTTGATTGCCGCATTGGTCTCGACGCGAACCCATGGAACTTCGCTTGCTTGATGCTGAACTCTTCTTGCATCGCACGTTCGATAGCTTCGTCCAGCGTCTTGGGATACTCGCGGAACAGTTGGTTCCGAATCGGACCATCGTTCAGACCCGTCATGAACGTCACGACTTGCTGTAAGAGGCTATCCGAGACAGCCTCAAACACGGCACGCACGCTTGCTCTTGAAGAGGAAGACTTGAGGGGAACTTGGCAAAAATGCAACTGAATTGAAATGAGCTTATGGTTCCTGACACTACATGTAAAACACCACTATGGCTCCTAGAGGTTTTATAACTAAAACCTAAACATGCACAATAAAACCTATGAATCTGATATATAAAACCTTGGGTACACTGAGGTTGAACCCAGGGGATCTTCTAGAAACTTGAACTTGAAGTCCCGTGGAAAATTCCCTGCAAAGTGATTGGCTACAGCCACACTTTAGGTGGCAGAGACACGTCGGTCTCATCACCAGTGCAGTTTCCCAAGTAGGAACCATCACTCACGTGTCTAGAGTACTGTTGTGCGTAATCACGCCGAATCTCAATGATTGCGAGCGACCAACACTCAGACACAGATTGCTCTGACGTCAGACGATGACGTCACCTGTGCATGTGGGGATCACTTTTATGTGTTTCACCCAATATCTTCGCACCCACAATGCACTTCCACAAGGTGGTGTGTGACACACACAAAGAGCCACCTTGCATGAAATGGCAGCCTTAGCCCATTGCACCTAGCGGTTGATGACGTCCCACACAGACTTGGTCAGGAACACACCACGCATGTAGCGTGCCCACGTGGCGTAGTTGTCGCCGTTGAACTTGTCGATGATGGTATTGGTCTTGCTGGACATGTTGCTTGCAGTTGGGCTCATAACCTGATAAAGGTCAAGAGTGCAGAGGAAGGATGACTCGAACTTGAGATGGCAAATTGGAAAGTAAGATTGTTTAAGGTTGGTCTCCTACCCGTGCGACACTGAGCGTGTCCACTCGGCGTTGGACACAAACTGAGGCTCCTGTGAGCCACAAGATCCTGAGATGTACGGAGAGGATCTAACCAATCAAAATGCACTATCCTACGCTGTCACCCTAAAGATTCCCCAACATTCAATGATTATGCTACGAGACATGAACAATGCTTACGCTCTATGAGAAAATCGAATGTTTACGCTTGGCGTAAACAAGTGTCCCATACGGGAACGTTCCACGAAAGAGACGTGCGGTTGCCATCGTTCGTACCACAAACACTGTACATCTCAATAGCCTCCCTCAAGGTTAACAACCTTGGATGCCGAGATCTTCCGTGAGTTCTTGGTGTCTCGGACCGGACAATCCGTTCGTGAGCAAATCGGCCAACATCGTCGAAGTGCTGCAGTACTCGACTTCGACTTCACCGGACTTCACTTCATCACGGATGTGGTGGTACTTGATGTCAATGTGCTTGGCCCGACCATGATTGACTGGGTTCTTCGTCATCTTGATGCACGACTGATTGTCTTCGAAAATCACAAGCTTGGGGGATTCAACACCAGCGGCAACCAAAATCTCACACAACAGTCGGTGCACCCACTTGCCTTCTTGGATCGCCAAACTGAGAGCAATGTACTCGGCTTCGCTCGTCGAGAGGGACACACTTGACTGTTTCTTGCTTCCCCAACTGATCGGACCACCGGCCAACTTGAACACATAGCCGGACGTTGACTTTCGATCAGCAACGTCGCCCGCCCAGTCGGCATCCGAAAAACACTTGAAGTCGAGTTCACCACTTGACTTGAATCGGATTCCATGCGACTTGGTGCCTTGCAAGTAGCGAAAGATTCGCTTCACCGCAGTCTAGTGCACGTCTTGCGGGGTTTCCATGAAGCGAGCCACCATGCCGACGGCAAAGGCAATGCCAGGTCGCGTCGCACACATCAAGTGCATGAGTGCACCGACAGCTTTACGGTAGGGAACATCGATTGTAGGCGCTTGATTTCACCTTGTACCATCTTCGCGCTGATGTCGACTGGACTCGCGACGGACTTGCAATCTTCCATGCCGAAACGCTTGAGGATGTCGTCGATGCAGCGCCGTTGGCACAAAGTCACACCACCGTCCTCATGTTCGATCAGTTCGATGCCGAGAACGAACTTGCACGCGCCGCTGTCGGTCATCTCAAAACGCTGCTTGAGTTCATGCTTGACTTCAGCAATCAGATCGCTCGAACTTCCGGTCACAACCACGTCGTCGACGTACACCAGAAGCAAAACGCAATGTCCTGCGACGCATTTGATGTAGAGGCACGGGTCGAACTTGGACACTTCAAAGCCAATAGAGCGCGCATACTCGTCGAACGTCTCGTTCCATACGCGAGAAGCTTGTTTCAACCCATAGATCGACTTGAGCAATTTCAGACAGTCGAACTTGTCGTCGACTTCCATGCCTTCCGGAATGAGGATGAACACGAGTTCCTTCATTTGGCCGTACAAAAAGGCAGTGACCACGTCAAGTTGGTCGATCGGCCATCCGAGCAGTTTGGCAAGCGCGATCACCATGCGAAGAGTCACGTACTTAACAACTGGCGCAAACGTCTCCGTGTAGTCGACGCCGTATTTCTGCTTGAAACCCTTCGCGACAAGTCGAGCCTTGTACTTGTTGATCGTTCCATCGGCGTTGTGTAAAAGGGCGCTGTTCCAAACAGTCCCTTAAACACGGCACACACGCTTGTGCGACGAGGAAGCGATCTCCCGACTTGGAGGGAGGATGAACACTTGAGGGCTTGGTGGTAAAATTGCAACTGAATTAAAATGCTTATGGTTCCTGTCGCTACTTGTAAATGAACTCCAAGGGATCCGACAGGTTTTATAACGAAAACCTAAACATACACAATAAAAACTATGAATATGATATATAAAACCTTGGGTACACTGACGTTGAACCCAGGGGATCTCCTGGAAACTTGAACTTGAAGTCCCGTGGAAAATTCCCTGCAAAGTGATTGGCTACAGCCACTCACTTTAGGTGGCAGAGACACGTCGGTCTCATCACCAGTGCAGTTTCCCAAGTAGGAACCATCACTCAGTACTTGATTAGTACATGGATGTCATCACTCTGTACTGATTAGTACATGTGAACAACATTCTGCACTGATCAGCACAGAGAGCGCTCGTGACGTCATGGGATGACGTCACATGTGCATGTGGGGACTGTCGTACTGTAATCCCTTTGTTATTTGTCTCTCCACAATGCACACTGAAGGTGGTGTGTGGCACACTAAATCTGGGAACAGATCCACCTTCATGTAATGGCTAGGTATAGCCCATTACATCATCCCCTCCTTAAAGCCACAAGTACCTTGCGTACTTTTGCAGACCTTTCGGAGCAGTTCACTTTCCAATCGGCCATGAAGCGACCAAGTGACCAAGTGAACCAAGGTGAAGAACGTCCGTTGTCTAAGCGACAGCAGACAGCTCCAGAACTCTTCGACGTATCCTCCATTCTGAAGAAGAAGGGGGATCTCGAGTTCTACAAGGAGCGGTTCTTCAGTTGGCGTCGGATCAACAATCGTGATGATCCGAACCAACCCATCGCAGCCCAGAGAGACTCATGGCGAACGTTTGTTCGTCTTGAGAACGAGAACCAAATGGAGCGTCTTCTTCGTCGCGGCAACGCTCGTGCCGAAAGAAGAACTCCTGCTGACGACAGAGCGAATCCCAGCTCTGGTCGTCGTAGTGTCGCTCCTGGCGACGCTACAAGTGGTTCTCGTAGCTGCGGACCACGTCGGGAACATCAGACTCCATCGTCTGCCGTGGTTCCCACGTGTCCGAGCTCGGTGGATATCCACGCCACCGAACTCTGTAGAAGCGTTGAGGGCTCAACCGCTTCTTCCCACGAGTCGGTCGATCTTCATGATCAACAATCGACTCAACCACCCAGCGATGATCTCCCTGAGAGTCTATCAATGGGGGTGGGGCTGAACGCGAAAACGATTGAGCGACTCTGGAAGTGGAAGAGTGCTCATCACGCTCAGATTGAGACACTGGAAGTTCGCGATGCGATCCTTTCGGATCGGTGCGAGAGCCTCGAGGACCAAGTGAAGGAGCAGGAGTCGCGGATCGACTCGCTGACCTTTGGTCCCGCTCAGTATCGGGCTTTGGAGTCCCGTTTCGAGCAACGGTTCGAGCAAGTCCAGGGCGAACTTGAGCGACTCCAAAAGGCTGAGAAGGCTCGTGAAATGCATCACGAACGTCTACTGCGCTCTGTGGAAGAGGCAGGGACGGCTCTTGAGGTACTCCGCAAGGAGTATAACTCGCGCCTTCTCGTGCTGGAAGCTGTGAAGGAGGAGTCCTTCGATGTGCTTCAGCGCCTTTACGCTGAGAAGAATCTCCAAAGCGATGAGCTGTTTGCTCTTCGCAATCAAGTGGAGAGTCTTCAAGATCAGCTTGATCGTTTGCGGAAGATCTCGTAGGATCAGCTGATCCGCTTGGAAGGTAAGGCTTTAGTCTACCCACATAAAATGTAGGGTGTAGACGCATGCGTGTAGGTATGTCTAGCGTGTAGGCATCACCATTGCATTTCACTACCTTGAACGGTCCAATGAACCTTGGCAGAAGCTTCGAGCTTCCCAAGTTGGACACTGCATGTTCAGGCAGGTTCGCCGTGCTAAGTAATACAAGATCATTGATCTTATACACTTGCTTGTTCTTCCTTCCGCTCTTGTCTGCTTGCTCCTTTTGCAGATCCTGAGCCTTCGCGATTGCGTCTCGAACAAACCTCACAACGGCTTGTCTCCTCACAACAAAGTCATCGACTTGCTGTTCCTCACGACTAGTGATGTCGTTGAGGGTTTTCATCGAGTCAAAGTTGGCTTTTAACTCGGCAACAGCATTCAGGTCATACGACGACTGCGGCTTATTGCCTTTAGCCGTAGTCCCTCCCCCACTTAAGGTAGAGACCTCACCCATTATGGAAGCAGGCACTCGAGGGTGAATGCCATAGTTCACATAAAATGGAGAGTGACCTGTCGAGACATGTGTGGAGTTGTTCAACGCAAACTCGGCAAGAGGGAGAAACTCACTCCACTCTTTGAAAGACGTTGCGTAGCTTCGCAACACGTCTTCAAGGACACGATTCACTCGTTCAGTTTGACCATCCGTTTCAGGATGTGCCGCTGTGGATATGGACAACTTGGTGTCCAGAAGTCCGAACAGTGCACGCCAAAACTTGGACGTAAACCGAGTGTCACGGTCAGACACGATCTCAATGGGCAGGCCATGCAGACGGAATACGACGTCTACAAAGACCTTGGCCGTCATTTCGGCTGAGATCTTGTCCGAAACAGGTGCAAGATGGACCATCTTGCTGAATCGGTCCACAAACACAAGGATGCCATTGCGTCCGTGTTTGTCACGCGGAAGTCCGAATATGAAATCCATACTCACAGACTTCCAACTGTCCGATGGGACAGGTAATGAACGAAGTGGTGCCTGAGTGGAACCAGAAGGTTTCACTCGTTGGCAGATCTCGCAAGTCCTCACATACTTGCGAACCCACTTGTACATGTGTGGCCAGTAGTAATCCCGGGAAAGACTGAGAAACGTTTTCTCACGTCCGAGATGGCCACCCGAAGGACTGTCATGGTACTCATACAAGAGTCGATGACGCAGACCTTCGTCGTTGGGAACAACAACCCTTGCTGTATCCCCTTGTTCAACCGCATAGTACAACAACCCATTGTGTACTCGGAAGCGGTGAACTCGCGACCTTGTGCGCGACGGAAGACCTTGCAGTGCTTTGTCCGAAGGGTCCTTGAAATACTTCAACAAGTCCTGACACGTTTCGTCAGACTTGTACCCTTCGACGATCTCTTCTCGCACTGTAGTCGTTGCTTGCACCGCGGTCGCTTGAACATCTTCACAGAGTCGACACGCTCCGTCCGTGTCTTCACTCTTGGTCTTCGGATCGTAATCCGGACGTCTTGACAGCGCATCGGCTAAGATGTTCGTCTTGCCTGGCTTGTAGTGTACAACAAAGTTGTACTCTGCAAAGAAAGAGAACCATCTCGCCATTCTTTGCGACAAATGAGGAGTCTTTACCGCTGTACGCAGCGACGCATGATCTGTGTAGATCGCAAAGCGCTCCTCGCCAAGCAGGTAGACACGGAACTTGACCAAAGAATACTTCATCGCTAGAAGTTCTTTGTCATGAACTGGGTAGTTCCGTTCTGCGGGTCGGAGTTGTCGTGACTGATACGACACAACTCGCTCATGACCCTCATCATCGTGTTGCATCAAGGCGCAACCGATGGCATAATCGCTTGCGTCGCAAACCACATGGAAAGGCTTGTCGTGGTTTGGCAGAGCCAGCACGGGAGCTTCTCGCAAACTCCTCTTGACTTCGGCAAACGCTGCTTGGTGGTCACTGGACCACTCCCACTCAATGTCCTTCTTCAGGAGCTGTGTGAGCGGTTGCACCAACGCTGCATAATTGCGCGTGTACTTGTGCAAGTAGTTGGCCAGACCCAACCATTGTCTAGCTGTTTGACGTTCTGAGGCACAGGCCAATCGTCAATAGCTTTGACCTTCTCCGGATCGACTCGAACACCATGCTTTCCCACAAAGCAGCCGAGAACGGGGATCTCTGGTGCAAAGAATATGCACTTCTTCAGGTTAGCGTAGAGCTTGTTCTCTCGCATGACCTGAAAGACTTGACGGAGATGGTCAAGATGAACATCAACGTCAGACTTTTCACCCGTGGTTTTACTATGAACGAATATATCGTCAAAGTAACTCGGTGCAAATCCTCTCAATGGACGAAGTACATTCGTGACCATCCTATTGAAAGTCGCAGGAGCGTTCTTCAAACCCTGTGGCATCACTAACCATTCCCACAGCATACCACTCGGGGTACTCACTGCGGTTAGTGGTACATCATCTTCGCGCATTCGAATCTGATAGAACCCATCTTTCAGATCGATAGCACTGAAGACAGTACTGCCAACCATTCCATCAAGGATCATGTCCTTGCGTGGAACCGGAGTTTGGGCTGGAATGGTAGCGTCGTTCAGCTTGTTGAAAGCGTGAACGATGCGCCAACCACCAGTTGCCTTCTTCACACAGAAAGTTGGGCTACAATGTGGAGACTTGCTCTCTCGCACATGCCCAGCCTTAGCACGTTGCGCAAAGAACTCGTCGATCGCAACGACTTGTTCTCTTGGCAACGGCCACTGTCTTGTGATACAATACTTCGTGCCAGGAAGTATGTCAATCTCATGACGAACGCCTCTATCGAATGGCAGTTCGTCCGGCACCTTGTCTGGGAATATGTCCTCATATTCCTTGACAAGTTCATACACGGGGTTCGTCTTGAGAGCGTCCCATGACTGCTCCTCGAACTTTTCCTTCCGTGTCTTCTCATCGAACACTTCAGCCTCCGTTGCTGATACCGTGTTGATGTCTTCTGCATCGTCAACATCGACGATCATGCAGACCTGCGAAATTTCGCCTTTCGCTAGGCTACGCTTCAGCGTCTTCTTGCTCATCCATGGCAAGGAAATCAACTCTTCGACTGAGCTTGGAGGATTTTCAATCTTCACGTGACGGATTACATCCACGTCACCATCTTCACTGTAGACCGCGATATTCGCAAACTCGCTTGAAATGTCTTGTGCTTGGACACTTCCTTCGTCACCTTGACATGTACCTTGATCAGGGGCACACGGGACACTCTTCTTGCTGGTCTTCTTCTTCTTCTCTCGGGATGGCTCTTCGGCTCTTTTCCCATTCGTTTCTTCCACGCACATCGCCTCGCTCTTAGGGTCGATGGCAAAGGAGACAGTCTTTTTCTGGCGCCTGACTGCTCCACCTCCAGTAGTCTTCTTCAAGATGGGTACCGCTCGTGAACATGGGGGGCCATCGCACACCGCAATATCACGAGGGTCATCCGGGATCTCTTCCACAGATGTGTAAACCCACACCACTTCATCCGTTGTCACACAGCTCAAGTCAACATCGCGTGACTTGTCAACGGAGATCTTCATCTTCATCCAGTCAATGCTAGGTTGATAACGCTTCAACCACGGCATTCCCAGAATCAGATCAAACTTGTCATCGAGGTCGAGTAAAATGAACTCGTCTTCACCTCGGAAATCTTCACACTTCATTGCCAAGCGCACCACGCGCTTCGGCATCTTCACAGTCGACCCGTTGGCCAACCGGACGATCATCGTCTTGTCTTCATTCGCATCAGGCATTGGTACTTTATGCCTGACGATCACTTCATTTCGAACAAAATTGCTCGACGCACCAGTGTCAACCAAAGCACGTAGAGGCGTTGCAATACCGTCTACATGAACTTTGAGAACGATCAAACTTGACGTTTGATTGACACTGTTCTCCCTCGTGGAAACTGCATGTGCATCATGCACATTGGGGCCAGAGTCCTGTGTTTCCACAACATCCACAGTCCTCTTTTCCGGGCCAGTAGGAGGCCCCGCCCCTACTGGTCGTTCCCGTTTTTTGAACGTTGGGAACGATCGAACCCACGGCCGCGACCGTAGTTGTTCGAGCGCAAACCCTGTGTCGTTTGCCGGTCAGGCAAAGACACTTTGCAGTTCCGAGCGAAGTGACCCGACTTCCCGCAACGGAAGCACTTCCTATCGTTGCGAGGACGCTCATTTCCAGGCGTGGAAATGTACGAGATGTCCATAGGCTCGGGACCATCATGCGCAACATTCGATTGCCGCATTGGTCTCGACGCAAACCCTTGGAACTTCGCTTGCTTCATGCTGAACTCTTCTTGCATGGCACGTTCAATGGCTTCGTCCAGCGTCTTGGGATACTCGCGGAACAGTTGGTTCCGAATCGGACCATCGTTCAGACCCGCCATGAACGTCACAACTTGCGTCGAAACGTCAATCGGCTCGTCAACGATGCTCGACACCAAGTAGCGAGCACGTTGTGCATACGAGTGAAGGTCGAAACGGCCTTGACGAAGCTTGAGGAACTCGGCGCGCGCACGGAACTCGCTCTGCGGAGGTTCAAACGCCTTCTTGAGTTCGGTCTTGAAGTCTTCGTAGCTGGGGAAGCAGTTTAGATCCGCTAAACGCTTGCCATACGCCCAGCTCTTCGCACGACCCGCAAGGTTGGACATCGCGAACAACACTTGCTGCGAAGGGTCTCGCAGTTGTCTTGCAGTGATGGCTGCATCCAACTCGACGAACCATCGCGAGAGGGGTTCGTTCTCTCCGCCGCGATACGGAGAGACGTCAAGCTTCAATGGCACCGTCCTGAATGAGGAAACAGGGGTTGCGACCTGCTTCCGGGAGGACATGATCTCGTGGTGCATGAAGCTGACCACCGCGCTCTTCTGGTCTTCCGGAGACGCCGATCGAAGCAGACTGACCACAGCAGCCTCTCCGATGACATCTCGCATGCGCTCAAGCGCCATCCACTCATGAGAAGACAGATGATGGAAACCCTCAATAGTCAACTCGACAGTTTCCGGTACTGCTGGACCGAGTGGGGTTCCTGTAGCATCCATGTCCACGACAAGGATGCTCGCAGGGTCTTCAGTCTTGGGCAGGAATGCGCGACGTGCTCAAAGCCGCGTCGTCAAACCTTTTCGCTTCACTGGGTCGCTGGAAGGACCGCTCGAAGTGCTACCAGGTGTAAAAGGGCGCTGTTCCAAACAGTCCCTTAAACACGGCACACACGCTTGTGCCAGAGGAAGCGTCTCCCGACTTGGAGGGAGGAAGGAAGACTTGAGGGCTTGATGGTAAAATTGCAACTGAATTAAAATGCTTATGGTTCCTGTCGCTACATGTAAATGAACCCCAAGGGCTCCTAGAGGTTTTATAACTAAAACCTAAACATACACAATAAAACCTATGAATATGATATATATAAAACCTTGGGTACACTGAGGTTGAACCCACGAGATCTTCGAGAAGCTTGAACTTGAAGTCCCGTGGAAAATTCCTTGCAAAGTGATTGGCTACAGCCACTCACTTTAGGTGGCAGAGACACGTTGGTCTCATCACCTGTGCAGTTTCCCAAGTAGGAACCATCACTCAGTACTTGACCAGTACATGAATGTCATCACTCTGTACTGATTAGTACATGTGAACAACATTCTGCACTGATCAGCACAGAGAGCGCTCGTGACGTCATGGGATGACGTCACATTGTAATGGGCTATACCTAGCCATTACATGAAGGTGGATCTGTTCCCAGATTTAGTGTGCCACACACCACCTTCAGTGTGCATTGTGGAGAGACAATTAACAAAGGGATTACAGTACGACAGTCCCCACATGCACATGTGACGTCATCCCATGACGTCACGAGCGCTCTCTGTGCTGATCAGTGCAGAATGTTGTTCACATGTACTAATCAGTACAGAGTGATGACATCCATGTACTAATCAAGTACTGAGTGATGGTTCCTACTTGGGAAACTGCGTTGGTGATGAGACCAACGTGTCTCTGCCACCTAAAGTGAGTGGCTGTAGCCAATCACTTTGCAGGGAATTTTCCACGGGACTTCAAGTTCAAGCTTCTCGAAGATCTCGTGGGTTCAACCTCAGTGTACCCAAGGTTTTATATATCAGATTCATAGGTTTTATTGTGTATGTTTAGGTTTTAGTTATAAAACCTCTAGGAGCCCTTGGGGTTCATTTACAAGTAGCGACAGGAACCATAAGCATTTTTAATTCAGTTGCAATTTTACCCTCAAGTACTCAAGTCGTCTTCTCTCCCTCCAAGTCGGGAGATCGCTTCCTCAAGTCGCACAAGCGTGTGTGCCGTGTTTTGGGGACTGTTTGGAACAGCGCCCCATTACACTTTCGTGGCTGACGCTCGCACGAGCAGTCGCCTGATTCTGTCTGAGACTGGCTATTTTTGGCACGAGTACCGTAACTCGGTACCGTGGGAGATCGATCTATAGGGACACGAGTACCGTAACTCAGTACCGTGGAAGATCGATCTATAGGGACACGAGTACCGTAACTCAGTACCGTGTTTTTCTCTCCAAATGTGGAACGCGTGCCGTCCGGTAAGACCGTGACAGATTCGAAGTGCGACCGCACAGGCGGCGCATCGCGCGCGTCCACGTGAGCGGTTAACGCCACGTCTGGTGACGGAGGTCGCGCACTCGCATCGAGCGCAGCGAGTTGCCCTCCCACCGCAGAATATTCGACGCCCTCAAACAGAGTGGCGGGTACGCGCGGGTGCCGCAGCGAGTTAAAATAGAACGGAGTCACGGCCGTAGAGGCGTGCTCGCTGCTATTTATAGCAAACTCGGCGTACGGCAGCCAGCGGCTCCAGTCGCGGGGATGATCGACAGCGATGCTGCGAAGAATATCCTCGACGACACGGTTTACGCGCTCGGTTTGCCCGTCTGTCTCGGGATGATCGGCAGTGGACATCGCCAGATCTGTGCCGAGCAGGCGGAAGAGTTCGCGCCAAAAGGCAGCGGTGAAACGCGGGTCCCGGTCTGATACAATAGACTCGGGCAAGCCGTGATAGCGGAACACGTGCTCTAAAAATAGGCACGCCGTCTCTTGGGCAGTGACATGCTTGCGCACAGGCGCAACATGCACCATTTTGCTCAGTCGGTCGACGAACACGACGACGCCTGTGTTGCGCGCCTTGTCTTCCGGGAAACCGAAGACGAAATCCATGCTGACCGACTTCCAGCAATCTTGCGGAATCGGCAGCGGATGCAGCGGCGCTTTGTTCTTGCCCGCAGGCTTCACGCGCTGGCACTGTTCGCATGAACGTACATAATTGGCCACCCATTTGTACTGGTGTGGCCACCAAAACACATTGGACACTTGCAAGAAGGTCTTTTCACGCCCCAGATGCCCACTCGCTGGCGCATCGTGAAACTCATGAAGGATCGAAAGTTTCAGATCCTGGTCATGCGGTACATACACACGCGGGTAATCGAAGTTGGACAGTTGATGCCACAATAACCCGTCGTGATAACTAAACCGAGCAAGCTTTGACTCGAGTTTGGCAGGCAATGACTCTTTCGACGAGCCGTCAAAGTGAGCAATCAACAAGCGACATTCATCGTCCTTTGGATAAAGCGACTGAATATTGTCCTTGAGCTTTGTTTGCACTCGACTGATGCTCAGATGCATGAGATCAGGAGCGCGCTCCGAACACAGAGCGTCGGCGCTGTTGTCAACGCTCGACTCGTAATCTGGACGGCGCGAAAGCGCGTCCGCCAGAACATTTTCCTTTCCCGGCTTGTATTCGACCCGAAAGTTGAACTCGGAGAAGAATGCAAGCCATCGCGCCATTCGCTGCGACAAATGGGGAGAATTAATCGCGGTCCGCAAGGACGCGTGATCCGTGTACACAACAAACGGTGTCGCACCCAAAAGGTGGACCCTGAACTTCAAGAGAGCGTACTTGATCGCAAGCAGCTCCTTGTCGTGCACAGGATAATTCTTTTCAGCTGCCTTAAGCAGTCTGCTTTGGTGTGACACGACGCGCTCATGGCCGTCATCATCCTTCTGCATCAGCGCACAGCCGATTGCAAAATCGCTGGCATCGCACACGACACTGAAAGCTTTCGTGTGGTCCGGCAACGCCAGGACAGGAGCGCGAACAAGCGACTCCTTCACGTCAATGAATGCATTCATGACATCGCTGGTCCAGTCCCATTCGACATCCTTTTTCAAGAGATGCGTGAGTGGACGGACTCTCGCCGCATAGTTGTGGCTGTACTTGTGCAAATAGTTTGCCAAGCCAAGCCACTTGCGCAAATCCTTGACGTTCTTTGGGATCGGCCAGTCGGCGATCGCCTTGATCTTCTCTGGGTCCGCGCGGACTCCAGCTTTGCCAACATAGCAGCCCAGGATCGGTATCTCTGAGGCGCCAAAGATGCACTTCTTCAGGTTGCAATACAGACTGTTGTCTCGTAAGCACTGCAACACTGAGCGCAAATGTCTCTTGTGCACGTCAACGGCGCTGAGATCTCCTTCGGCACGACTGTGCACGAAGATGTCATCGAAGTAGCTCGGTGCGTACGCACGATGAGGACGCAGAAGATGCGTTACCAGACGATTGAACGTCGCTGGTGCATTCTTCAGACCTTGCGGCATAACGAGCCACTCCCACAGCATTCCGCTGGGTGTGCTTACTGCCGTCAAGGGAACGTCACTCTCTCGCATGAGGATCTGATAGAACCCATCCATCAGATCCAATGCTGAGAACACAGTTGAGCCGCCCATGGAGTCGATCAAGACATCCTTTCTTGGGATCGGTGTTTGTGCCGGAATGGTGGCGGCGTTCAGCTTGTTGAAAGCGTGAACAATGCGCCAGCCACCAGTCGCTTTCCGCACACAAAACGTGGGTGAGCTATGTGGAGACTTGCTTTCTCTCACATGACCGGCGAGGGCTCGTTTCGCGAAGAACTCGTCGATAGCCTCAACCTGCTCGCGGGGCAGCGGCCATTGTCTGGTCACGCAATATTTGCTCCCGGGCTCGAGATCGATCTCGTGCCGTACGCCACGGTCAACGGGCAGGGCACTTGGCACTTTGTCGGGGAACACATCTTTGAACTCCCACAACAAGTCAAAGTATGGACTGCCTTTCACGGCGTCCCAGTCCTGAGCAGCAAACCGCCTCTGTTTGTCTGACTCCAAAACACTCTCATCCGCAGTGGACGAGGTGCACAGTTCGCTACGCGTAAACGCGGTAGGAACGACGATCTCGCGGATCTGATCACGCTCTAGCTCCGTAAGAAAGAGCTCGAAGCTCATTTCTTCGAGGGATACGATCGCCTCAACGGTACTCGGCAGCCCATGGAGCGCCGCAAATTCAGCGAAGAACACTTCGTCTGATGCGTTTGCTTCCGGACTGCGCTTTGCGCGTCTGAGTGCCACGTCAACGTGAGCGCGATCTATCGACGGATCCGAGATCCTGTCAAAGGCGCGCAGCGAAGCTGCAGCTGCGTCGAGAGATGGGGCAATCGTGTGCGAGGCGGCCGTTTCCTCAGCAACAGATGCCAATGCACTGTCTCTCTTGCGAGCTGACAACTTGCGTCGCCCTCGTCGGTTGATGCGAACACGCGACCTCGCGGTTCTGAGCTCCAGTACTGCACCGTCAGGGTGGTACGAGCTGGCTGACGCGTGTACACCTGTACTGTCGCTGTCACTTGCGGGGGCTGGCTCAGATGCTCTGGAGCCGCACACTTGCGCGCCAGTGTCCACGTCTGGACTTTCTGGCGCTTCCGCACAAACTGGGCTACCTGCCACAGTGTATCGCTTCGCTGGGCTACCTGCCTCAGCGCATCTTCTTGCTGGGCTCTCTGCCGCAGCGTGTGTGTTTGAAGCGGGGCTACCTGCCGCCGCGTGTCTTCCAGCTGGGCTCCCTGCCGCAGCGTGTTCAATGCTCACATCCATAGCGTGGAAATATTCCCGCAATCTTCGCTCTTCATCAGAGGAAGGGGTGGAGCTCCCGATTGTGCGTGCTCGCCAATCGATCCAAGGCTGATGTTTCGCCAGCCAAGGCATTCCTAGGATGAGGTCGTACTTCGACCCCATCGCTAGTACTACGAATGTTTCTTTGCAGACAAAGTCGCAAAATCTGAAAGAGAGTTCAACTCGAACTCCTTCAGTGTGTACTGTCGACCCATCGGCCAGACGTACGATCATCTTCTCGCGCTTGCCAGTGTGGACAAGTCGCTCATACGCTTGCAGACTCTGTTTCAGAGCTGACTTAGAGACGAAGTTCTGTGACGCACCGCAGTCAACAAGAACCGTCATTTTCTTCTCATAGCCCTTCACATCGGCGCTATATACCAACATCTCACTCGGAGCCTTGTTGCCAAGAGCTCCTGGGACTAAGCTTCCCATCTGCACGACTCTAGTAGTCGGCGATGCCGAAGCTATAGAGTCCGTCTCAGTAGAGCGTCCCGCTTCTACTGAGACGTTCCGTTTCCCTTTCTTGCCGCAGCGGATCTGCCACCTCGATGAGCGTGGTTACCGCGCGGCGGTTGGTAGTCTCTCGCCTGATTTCCAGTGCGAGGAGCGGACTGCCTTGGAGCGGGACACTTCGACTGATAGTGTCCTCGCTTGCCACAATTGAAGCAGACCACTTCGGCGCTGCTAAGATCCATTGGCATCGGGCCATGGAAGCGCTGTCCGTTCGTGACTGCTCGGTGGCTGGTATGCGCACCATTGTGGCGGCCAGCGTTCCAATCAGGTCGACTGACTCTGAATGATTGCTGCTCAACGAGCGCAATGCGGATCGCATCTTCCATCGTGGCCGGCAAGCGTCGGTACAGCTCCTGACGCGCTGGTCCACTGTTGAGGCCGTTGAGAAACGCAGGCACTTTCACAGACTCAGGCAAAGGGCTGGTCGTGATCGCCGCGCATAGACTTCTCATCTCCTGGATGTATCGTTCCAGCGAGAGCTTCCCTTGTCTCAAGGAGAAGAAACGACCTTGCAACAGCACTTCGTTGTTCGGAGGCTGATACATGGCGGTGATTTTCGCACGGAAAATATCCCACGTGTCGAACGCACACTCATCGGCGAGCAACGTCGAGAATGCCCATTCCGACGCTCGACCGCGCAGGTTCGAGATGGCGAAAGACACCATCTGCTCGTTGCTGTCGATGAGCTGAGCCTTGGCGCAACGCTCCACGGCGAGTAGCCAGTGGATGAGCTTGTCGCCATCCGCACCATCGAATTTCGGAGCGTCAATCTTGACAGCTCTTGGGCGGGGAGTTTGGGACGTGGGTGTCTGAGGCGCAGCAGCCGCACTCGACAAAGACGTGGCTGCACCAGCAACCACAGATACCACTCGCTCGAGCGCTTCACGCGACTCAGCAGCTGAGCGCAGCATCTCTGCGGTCAAGCTTGCGGTGGCTTGCATTTGTGCTTGCGCACTTCGCTCTCCTTCGAGGCGCTGAGCGTTCGAGAAGTTCTCGAACTGCTCGAGTCGAAAGATTTGCTGCTCCGGCGACGCCGAGAGCAACTCTAGCGCGACTTGGTCGCCTAGAGCTTGTGCCATTCGGGTCAGCACACTCCGGTGTTCAGCCGAGAGGTGCGGGAACTGCGCAGGGTCAATTGACGCCATGGTGAATCCTTGAGGAAGCGATTCAGGCAGTCACCTCTGCCGGGTCGTAGATTGACTACGAGTGCTACCAGTTGTAACCGGACACTTCCGAGTTACGCAGCACGGTACGTGTGTGAGGAAGCGTGTGCACGACTTCTCTCAAGGACTCTGTTCCAAGAGCTGTTGCCTGCTTCCTGCAGTGCAACGATCGGTTACCTATAGATCTCTATAGAGTAACCGTCAATAACTAAAGACTTAGTCAGAGGTAAAAATGGAACTGTTTATTTGTTGGGGGTTGCCCTTTGCAGGATACCCTGAGTTATCTTTAGTTCACTATCTAGCATAGTGAACCTCCGCTTATTTCAATGTGGAC
Organism: Globisporangium splendens; assembly: GCA_006386115.1. NCBI lineage: Eukaryota > Oomycota > Peronosporomycetes > Pythiales > Pythiaceae > Globisporangium > Globisporangium splendens. The sequence goes on from VFIW01000140.1 coordinate 79,113, forward strand.
ATAAGTGAATGGCTCTGAATTGCCGTGTTATTCAATTGGTCTAAAAGCATATAGTTTTAGCCTATGAGAGTCGTGTCTGTGACCGGCCTCTAATCAGAGTAGCTTGGCTACCTTTGTGGTTCGAGTAAGTGCGGCGAACCTAATGGATCGGCTGCTTTGGTGTTTCTCGTAGCTAAGTACGGAAACTTTAGTTGCATGCGGATTAGTCCAACGTGAACAGATTGAGCTAAGTTGCTGCGGTGCAACTTAGCGTGTGACCCCGTTACAAAATCCCTTCATCGACCCACTGGCCTCATCGACGATCAAAAGCAAATACTTGCTGCCGCCGATGCTCTCAACTTCCATCGGACCACAAATGTCCAAGTGGATCAGCTCAAACACCCCAAACGTGCGCTTTTCCACATTCGACTTGAATGGTTTTTGAACCATTTTCCCTTGTTGACAGCCACGACAGGTCGCCAAGTCTTGAGTGTTGGATGGAAAATTGGCGTCCTTCACCATGGCTTTGTCGACTAGTTGGCGCAACACTTGGACCGATGCATGACCCATTCGCTCGTGAAGAGTCGACGCGGACTTGGCACGCACAGCTGTCATCGCAGACTTGGTCATTGCATTTGGTGGCACCCGAAGCCAGTACAGGCCATCGATAAAGTCAGCGGTTGCGACCACCTTGCTTGAAGTCTTGTTCAGCACGTTCATACTTGGACCGTCGAACACGACTTGGAACTTGTTCGACTTGTTGATCTGGGGGATCGACAACAAATTCTTCCCCACACTTGGCACGTACAACACATCGACCACCTTGAGATCACGCACTTCGCCGTTTGGCAGAGCGATTCGCTCGTTCACAGTACCAACGCCAAGGATCTTGGTCTTGTTGCCGTTCGCGACGACCAAATCACCATGGTCGCGCTCGTCCAAAACAGCAAACTTGGACTTGTCATTGCAGATGTGATGTGTCGCGCCGCTGTCGATCGCCCACATTCCTCGCATATTTTCTTTCGTGGACGTGACACCACACTCCATCGACACAGCAAACGCAAGCGTGTAAGAGGCTATCCGAGACAGCCTCAAACACGGCACGCACGCTTGCGCTTGAAGAGGAAGACTTGAGGGGAACTTGGCAAAAATGCAACTGAATTGAAATGAGCTTATGGTTCCTGACACTACATGTAAAACACCACTAGGGCTCCTAGAGGTTTTATAACTAAAACCTAAACATGCACAATAAAACCTATGAATCTGATATATAAAACCTTGGGTACACTGAGGTTGAACCCAGGGGATCTTCGAGAAACTTGAACTTGAAGTCCCGTGGAAAATTCCCTGCAAAGTGATTGGCTCGCGCCACACTTTAGGTGGCAGAGACACGTCGGTCTCATCACCAGTGCAGTTTCCCAAGTAGGAACCATCACTCACGTGTCTAGAGTACTGTTGTGCGTAATCACGCCGAATCTCAATGATTGCGAGCGACCAACACTCAACTCAGACACAGATTGCTCTGACGTCAGACGATGACGTCACCTGTGCATGTGGGGATCACTATTATGTGTTTCACCCAATATCTTCGCACCCACAATGCACTTCCACAAGGTGGTGTGTGACACACACAAAGAGCCACCTTGCATGTAATGGCAGCCTTAGCCCATTACAAAGCGGGGCTTCATCATCGTCATAGTCGCGCTCGACGTAGTTTACACGCTTGCGACCATTGCCACCCATGCGACTTGGCTTGCGTCCAGCTTGCTTGTTCTTGGTCCAGCACCGGTCGACCGTGTGGCCAACCTTGCCGCAGAACGAGCAGACGCGAAGCTCATTCTCGGTATTGAACGCCTTCGCATGGTCTTCAGTCTTCACGGTTTTCTTCTCGCCCGAACGCTTCACATGCTCGTTGTTGAGCACCTTGATCACATCTTGGGTCTTCAAGTCGGCGTTGCTCATTTCGATATGAAGAACCACGTTCTCGTAGCTCTTCGGCAAACTTCGAAGCAAGCAAATCGCGACGTCTTCGTCCTCCATCTTCGCGCCGATACTCACAAGCTTGGCGTGGATGTTGAGGACCTCATTGCAGTGGTGCAATAGGTTGTCGCCTTCCTTCATCTCAATGCTGAACAACTGACGCTTGAGATAGATGCGTCCGGCCTTCTGGGAATCTTGGTAGAGAACCTTCAGACGGGCCCATGCCACCCACGCTTCTTCGCAATCATCCACGACATGATGATACTCGGCGTCGATGTGCAGCAGCAGCAAACCAAACGCAACATTGTTCGTGCGAACATATTCGTCCTTGATGCGCGCATCGGTGAAGACCGGAGTATCTTGGCGGTTGACAACGTCCCACACAGACTTGGCGAGGAACACGCCACGCATGTAGCGCGCCCACGTCGCGAAGTTGTCGCCGTTGAACTTGTCGATGATCGTCTTGTCGGTCGTGGTGCTTGTACTTGGGCTCATAACCTGTTAAAGGTCAAGAGCGCGGAGGAAGAAGGATGAACCGGAGTGAGCTTGAGATGGCAAATTGGAAAGTAAGATTTTTTAGATTGTTTTAGGTTGGTCTCCTACCCGTGCGACACTGAGCGTGTCCACTCGGTGTTGGACACAAACGGAGGCTCCTGTGAGCAACAAGATCCTGAGATGTACGGAGAGGATCTAACCAATCAAAATGCACTATCCTACGTTGTCACTCTAAAGATTCCCCAACATTCAATGATTATGCTACGAGACATGAACAATGCTTACGCTGTATGAGAAAATCGAATGTTTACGCTTGGCGTAAACAAGTGTCCCATACGGGAACGTTCCACGAAAGAGACGTGCGGTTGGCATCGTTCGTACCACAAACACGGTACATCTCAATAGCCTCCCTCAAGGTTAACAACCTTGGATGCCGAGATCTTCCGTGAGTTCTTGGTGTCTCGGTCCGGGCAATCCCTTCGTGAGCAAATCGGCCAACATCGTCGAAGTGCTGCAGTACCCGACTTCGACTTCACCGGACTTCACTTCATCGCGGATGTGGTGGTACTTGATGTCAATGTGCTTGGCCCGACCATGATTGACTGGGTTCTTCGTCATCTTGATGCACGACTGATTGTCTTCGAAAATCACAAGCTTGGGGGATTCAACACCAGCGGCAACCAAAATCTCACACAACAGTCGGTGCACCCACTTGCCTTCTTGTATCGCCAAACTGAGAGCAATGTACTCGGCTTCGCTCGTCGAGAGAGACACACTTGACTGTTTCTTGCTTCCCCAACTGATCGGACCATCAGCCAACTTGAACACATAGCCGGACGTTGATTTGCGATCAGCAACGTCGCCCGCCCAGTCGGCATCCGAAAAACACTTGAAGTCGAGTTCACCACTTGACTTGAATCGGATTCCATGCGACTTGGTGCCTTGCAAGTAGCGAAAGATTCGCTTCACCGCAGTCCAGTGCATGTCTTGCGGGGTTTCCATGAAGCGAGCCACCATGTCGACGGCAAAGGCAATGTCTGGTCGCGTCGCACACATCAAGTGCATGAGTGCACCGACAGCTTCACGGTAGGGAACATCGATCGCAGGCGCTTGATTTTCACCTTGCACCATCTTCGCGCTGATGTCGACTGGACTCGCGACGGACTTGCAATCTTCCATGCCGAAACGCTTGAGGATGTCGTCGATGTAGCGCCGTTGGCACAAAGTCACACCACCGTCCTCATGTTCGATCAGCTCGATGCCGAGAACGAACTTGCACGCGCCACTGTCAGTTATCTCAAAGCGCTGCTTGAGTTCATGCTTGACTTCAGCAATCAGATCGCTCGAACTTCCGGTCACAATCACGTCGTCGACGTACACCAGAAGCAAAACGCAATGTCCTGCGACGCATTTGATGTAGAGGCACGGGTCGAACTTGGACACTTCAAAGCCAATAGAGCGCACATACTCGTCGAACGTCTCGTTCCATACGCGAGAAGCTTGTTTCAACCCATAGATCGACTTGAGCAATTCCAGACAGTCGAACTTGTCGTCGACTTCCACGCCTTCCAGAATGAGGATGAACACGAGTTCCTTCATTTGGCCGTACAAGAATGCAGTGACCACGTCAAGTTGGTCGATTGGCCATCTGAGCAGTTTGGCAAGCGCGATCACCATGCAAAGAGTCACGTACTTGACAACTGGCGCAAACGTCTCCGTGTAGTCGACGCCGTATTTCTGCTTGAAACCCTTCGCGACAAGTCGAGCCTTGTACTTGTTGATCGACCCATCGGCGTTGCGCTTGATCTTGAACACCCACTTGGTGCCGATTGCACGCTGATCGGTCGGAAGCTTGGCAGCACGGAACACACCACGAAGACGCATCGACTTGAGCTCAGCACGGATCGCGTTACGCCAATGCACTTGTTCGGGACCACTCACAGCTTCTTGGAATGAAGTCAGCTCGGACAAGTCGCGAACTTGGACCATGTTGGCACTTGCACGCCACCACTCGACAGGCGAGATACGTCGGCGAGTCGATCGACGAGTTGCACCGTCCTCATCGCTTTCGTCAGCTTCAGTGGTTGACTCGTCGGCGTTGGTTGGGATTTCAGCAGACTGCGAAGCTCCAGCATGGCGCTTGCCAGTGTACTTGAACGCCGACAGCGGACGAGTGCCTTCGATCTCGATGTCTTCAAGTCGGTTCAGGATGTCGGTCATACCATCCGTCGAGTCGTTCAGCAAGGTTCCACCAATAACGGCTTCATCGAAGTTGTCATCGCGACTGATCACCACCTTGTCCCCCTCGATGTCATACTGTTGAAAAGGTGCTTGAGTGGTGGGATGCAAAATGCAAAGTGGTTGATTGAATGAGGTCCTTAGTTCACATGCACACATGCTACATCTAAGCCTACTGGATTCCTACTGGATTCTTGTCTCTACTATCCACTAGGAACGTTACACATAAACAGCTGGTGGGTGCGATCAGATCCTGCACCCACAATCATGTCTTACCTGTCGTAAACATAATAGCGTAAACACTGAATGACTGCGATGCCATGAGTGGAGGTCGGTATCACCGGTAGATACCGGTATCAGGCAGTAGCAGATCGAGGCGTCTTCACAACACCCCCACTCGACTCGATAGCGACTTGGATGCCCAACTTGGTGCGAAGAGCGTCGAACTGCGCGGCGGGGATCGGCTTCGTCATGAGGTCCGCGAGCATCTCCTGCGTAGGGCAGTACTCCAGCACCACTTGACCGTCCTCGACCTTCTCGCGCACGAAGTGGTAGCGGATGTCGATGTGCTTGGTGCGTTTGTGGAACTCCGGGTTCTTGGCCAACGCGATCGCGCCTTGGTTGTCTTCGAACACCATCAACGCACCGTCGCCCGCATCTTCGCCGAGCTCACGCATGAACGCCTTGAGCCATACTGCCTCTTGGGTCGCTTCCGACAGCGCCATGTACTCGGCTTCGGTTGACGAGAGAGCCACGGTGCGCTGCTTCTTGCTGCGCCAGCTGATGCAGCCATCGTTGAGCACGAACACGTAGCCGCTGGTGCTGCGTCGAGTCTCGATGTGGCCCGCCCAGTCCGCGTCCGAGTAGCCGATCAGCTCGCCATCGCCAGAGCCGGAGAAACGAATGCCGTGCGTCGGAGTCGCTTGCAGGTAACGGAGCACGCGCTTGAGAGCTTGCCAGTGCGTCGGACACGGGTCGGAGGCGAACTGACTCAGCGTGCCCACGGCCGCGGCGAGGTCTGGACGAGTACCAACCATCAAGTACATCACAGCACTGACGGCACTGCGGTACGGCACACCCTTCATGGTGTCGTCGTGCTTGCAGCCACCTTCGCACATGCTCTTGGTCAACCTCAGTCCGGGGTCTTGTGGTGTCTTCACGGGCTTGCAGTCTTGCATGCCGAACTTGCTCAGGATCGACTGCACGAACTTGGTCTGCCGCATCGACACGTCGCCCGACTTGTCATCACGCTCGACTTCCATGCCGAGGCAGTACTTGAGCTCACCGAGGTCGGACATCTCAAAGCGCTCACTCAACGCACGCTTGGTCGCCGCGAGTAGATCCATGTCGTTGCACGCGGGGATGAGGTCGTCGACGTAGAGCACCACGAACATCGTGGCCATGTCGTCACGCTTGACGTACACGCAGTGGTCCATCTCGCACTTGGTGAAGCCGATCTTGCGCATGAACTCGTCGATGGTGTGGTTCCGCATGCGAGGCGACTGCTTGAGACCGTACAACGCGCGCTTGAGCTTGCACACATGGTCGGGATACTTGGGGTCGACGAATCCCACGGGCTGCTTCATGTAGATCTCTTCCTCGAGCAGGCCGTTGAGGAACGCCGTCTTGACGTCCATCTGGTGCAGCACGAGCTTGTACTGCGCCGCGATGCTCAAAATGATCCGGATCGACGCGAACTTGGCCACCGGCGCGAACGTCTCTTCGAAGTTCACGCCGTACTTCTGCAGGAAACCTTTCGCCACGAGACGCGCCTTGTACCGCTCGATGAGACCCTCGACGGTCTCCTTCACCTTGAACACCCACTTGCTGCTGATGGCCTTGCGACCACGTGGCAAAGGCACGAGCTCCCACGTCTCGTTCTTGCACAGCGACTCGAACTCGGAGTCGCACGCTTCCATCCACTTGCTTGCGTCGCTGGATTCCATCGCCGACTCGAACGACGTCGGCAAATCTCCCACTGAATACACGACGTGAGCACATTCTTCTTCTTCTTCAATCGATGCGAGCAGCGCCGACATGTCATCGAGCGATGACCTTGGACCTGGCGCCGAACTTGCTCCACTTGTACGACCCACTCGTCCGTAGCGCTTCTCCACGGGTGGCTCCGACAGAGCTTCGAGCGAGTGTGTCCGCGAATGGCGCTTGGACCCCGGTGGGTACTCGACATTTGGTTGCTGCGGCTGCTGCGGTCGTTGTGGCTGCCGACGCGGAGGTTGACGTTGCTGCCACTGCGGCCGTTCGTTCGTCGATTCTGGCTCCGCCGGTTGCTCGTTCATGTCTTCGTCTCTGTCCTCGTTGTCGTCGTCGTCTTCACTGTCGGTCGCTCCATCCGCGTCACGAAACTCGACTGCCTTGCTGCCGACTTGTCCGTGCTTGCCGCTGTCGAGCGTGTCTTCCATGAACTGCGCGTCGCGGCTCACCACAATCCGGCTGCTCGACAGCTCCTCGAACCGATACGCCTTCTCGTGGTCCGAGTAGCCCAAGAAGCGACACAATACCGACCGCGCGTCGAGCTTCGATCGCTTCTCGCTTGGCACGTGCACGTACGCGTGACACCCGAAGACCTTCAGATTCTTCAACAACGGCTTCTTCTGCGTCCACACCTCGTGTGGAGACTTGTCGTGACCAGTCGCTCGCGTCGGACACCGATTGCGCAGAAACGCTGCCGTCGTCACTGCTTCACCCCAGTAGCGCTTGGACAGTCCCGCGCGCTCGATCATGCACCGCGCACTCTCGACCAACGTCCGATTCATGCGCTCGGCCACTCCGTTGAGCTGGGGTGTGTACGGCGGCGTGAACTGCTGCACGATGCCTCGGTTGCGGCAGAACGCGGCAAACTTGTTGGACACGTACTCACCGCCGTTGTCGCTTCGAAGCACCTTCACACGCCTCCCGGTCTGGATATCAGCAAACTTGACGAACTGCACGAACTTGTCCAGCACTTCCGACTTGCTGCGAAGCAGGAACACCACACAGAACCGCGACTTGTCGTCGATGAACGTCACGAAGTAGCGTTTGTCGGAGAACGTCGCCGTCTGCATTGGACCGCACACATCGCTGTGCACGACGTCGAGCACGCTCTTGGCGCGCTCGGGAGCAGTCGACTGGAAATTCACTCGCGTCTGCTTGCCGAGCGCACATCCGCTGCAGAGCTCCCACTTGCTCACTGACGCGATGTCGATGCCGACGCCGAGCTTCTGCTTCACAATCGCGTCGAGTCCGCCGTGGCCGATGTGGCCGAGTCGAAGGTGCCACAAGTACGACTTGCCCATCCGCGGCGCTTCGGGCACACTCGCGACGCTCGCACTCTCCGCTTGAACAGGCGTCATGCACAGTTTGAACAGACCCTTGCCGGCGCGCTCGCCGATCTTCCACTTCTGGTTCTTGAGGTTCACATAGCAAACGCTGGTGTCGAACGTCATTGGCGCGACATCCTTGGTGAATCGGCCGACCGAGAGCAAGTTGCGCGTCAGCTTGGGGATGTGCCACACGTTCGTGAGCACACCCTTCTTGACGCCACTTGGAGTCTTCATCATCATCACGATGTCGCCGCTGCCGATCGCTTGCACGACTCCGTCGTCTGCGAGGTGTACGTCGACTGGATCGATGGTCTTGTACTTGGTCATGAACCGTTTCGAGTACGACATGTGCTGCGTCGCACCCGAGTCGATGAGCCATGTCGAGTTCTTGGCGTCGTCGCCGCTCCCCTTGCCGGCCGCAAACAGGAAATCGCCCGAGTCTTCGTCTTGGTTGTGTGCCACATTCGCACGCTGCGGACGTTGCCGGTCCGCGTTGTCATGGATCCGCGAGGGACACTCCGCGATCCAATGACCCATCTTGCCGCAGTAGTTGCACGCGCCAGTCTTCTTGCCTGGCCGCGTACTGCGCTTCTTGTCTCCCGTCATGAACGCTTGGCCTGCAGCGACCCCGTCGCCGCCTTGCTCCTTGCGCTTCATGTCTTCATGCAGGAGCCGAGACGTCACGAGCTCCCATGTCAACGTGTCAGAACGCGATTCCAACGCCGTGATCAGGAACTGGTACGACTCGCTCAGGCTGCCGAGAAGCGCGATCACCAAGTCGTCCTCGCTGACCGGAGCGCCGACCGCGTCGAGCTGTTCCGCCAGAGTCTTGACCTTGTTGATGTGCGCGAGCACATCATCACCTTCTTCCATCATGGTCGTGAAGAAACGACGACGAAGAAAGAGCTTGTTCGCGAGGCTCTTCTTCTCGAAGTGGTCTTCCAGTCTTGACTATGCATCATGCGCACCACTCGCCGAGCGAACCAACAGCAGTTGCGAGTCTTCCATCGCGAGGCAGATGGTCGCCATCGCCTTGCGAGACTTCCTCTTGAACGTCGCTTGGTCCAGCTCGGTCACACAGTGCTCGGGCTTCACTTCCCCGCTCACGACCTCCCACAGGTCACGTTCTTCGAGCATCATCTGCATCTTGAACTTCCACGCGTGGAAGTTGTTCCCGTCGAACTTGTTGATGCGGGCGGTGCTGGCGTGGTCCATGGTTGCGTTGGTGGTGGAGGCGGCGGAGGCAGAGTCGTACGAGCTTGGGCTCATAACCTGTTGGAAAGCTGCTTGAGTGGTTGGATGCAAAATGCAAAGTGATTCATTGAATGAGGTCCTTAGTTCACATGCACACATGCTACATCTAAGCCTACTGGATTCCTACTGGATTCTTGTCTGTACTATCCACTAGGAACGTTACACATAAACAGCTGGTGGGTGCGATCAGATCCTGCACCCACAATCATGTCTTACCTGTCGTAAACATAATAGCGTAAACACTGAATGACTGCGATGCCATGAGTGGAGGTCGGTATCACCGGTAGATACCGGTATCAGGCAGTAGCAGATCGAGGCGTCTTCACAACACATACACGCGATAAGCCTTGGACGATTCTTCGTATCCCATGAACAGACCAGGTCGAGACTTGGGATCCCACTTCAAACGCTTCTCTTTCGGAGTCAAGACGTACGCCAAACACCCGAAAACACGCATGTGCTTCACACTTGGCTTGGACTTGTTGACCATTTCGAATGGTGTTTTCGTGTCGGACTAGGGAGAAGGAAGACGATTCTTGATGTAAATCGCGGTCATTGCAGCTTCGGCCCAAAACGACTTGTCCAAACGCGCGTGGTGCAGCATACTGCGACCCATTGTGTAATGGGCTAAGGCTGCCATTACATGCAAGGTGGCTCTTTGTGTGTGTCACACACCACCTTGTGGAAATGCATTGTGGGTGCGAAGATATTGGGTGAAACACATAATAGTGATCCCCACATGCACTTGTGACGTCATCGTCTGACGTCAGAGCAATCCGTGTCTGAGTTGAGTGTTGGTCGCTCGCAATCATTGAGATTCGGCGTGATTACGCACAACAGTACTCGAAACATGTGAATGATGGTTCCTACTTGGGAAACAACACTGGTGATGAGACCGACGTGTCTCTACCACCTGAAGTGAGTGACGTGAGCCAATCACTTCGCAGGGAATCTTCGCGGTACTTCAAGTTCAAGTTTCTCGAAGATCCCGTAGGTTCAACCTCAGTGTACCCAAGGTTTTATACATCAGATTCATAGGTTTATTTCTGCATGTTTAGGTTTTATGCATAAAACCTCTAGGAGTCCTAGTGGTGTTTTATGTGTAGTGTCAGGAACCATAAGCTCATTTCAATTCAGTTGCATTTTTGCCAAGTTCCTCTCAAGTCTTCCTCTCAAGCGCGAGCGTGCGTGCTGTGTTTGAGGCTGTCTCGGATAGCCTCTTACACCTGGTAGCACTTCGTAGTCCTTCCAACGACCAAGTCAAGAGTCTGCATAGGCCGCTTGTGTAGCGTGCGCGGACATTCCAAGACCCCTGTCCGATTGTGAGAAACAATGGAAGGGATTGAGACGCCGATGGGCTCGATGCCTGGAGAGACCGTGGAGCTGACGAATGAGTATTTTCCTCATTTGTCGAGCCACGAGTGGGCAGCCCTCGAGCGTATGCGAGCGGTCATCGGTGAGGCGGCTGTGATCAGTTTGCTGAGATCAGCGTCACCGGATGAGCAGAGGAACGCGGCTACGAGCTTCATGCATCACGAGATCATGAACTCTCATCGACAGCCCGCAACTCCTGTCACGACGATGAGAGTGGCACCTCTGAAGCTCGATGTATCTCCGTACCGTGGAGGAGAGAACGAACCTCTAGCGAGATGGTTCGTTGAGTTGGATGCAGCGATCACTGCAAGACAACTACGGGACCCAATGCAGCAAGTGTTGTTTGCGATGTCAAACCTTGCGGGTCGAGCGAAGAGTTGGGCGTATGGGAAGCGATTGGCAGAGCCACATTGCTTCTACGACCTGGACGACTTCAAGCGAGAGCTGAAGAAGGCTTTTGAGCCTCCGCAGAGCGAATTTCGGGCTCGCGCTGAGTTCCTAAAGCTTCGTCAGGGTAAATACGACCTACACTCGTACGCTCAACGAGCACGATACCTCGTGTCAAGTATCGTGAATGAGCCGATTGATGCCTCAACGCAAGTTGTGACATTCATGGCAGGGCTCAATGATGGTCCAATTCGGAACCAGCTGTTCCGCGAGTACTCCAAGACGCTGGATGAAGCCATCGAGCGAGCGATGCAAGAAGAATTCAGCATCAAGCAAGCCAAGTTCAACGGTTTCGGCCCTCGCCCTGTTCGACAACACGCAGTCACACACGACGGTCCAGAACCGATGGACATCTCGTATGCCGATGCGACTACAAGCAGATACCCACGCAATGACGGGAAGTGTTTCCGTTGTGGCAAGCCCGGTCACATCGCGAGAAATTGCAAGGTGTCCTTGCCAAGCCAGCAAGCGACACACGGTTCGCAATCGAATCGACCAGGCAGAGGCCGGCGATTCGAGCGTTCCCAACAGCCAAAAAACGGGAACGACCAGTAGGAGCGGGGCTCCCTACTGGGCGAACAAAGAGTTCTGTGAATGTCGTGGAAGCGCAGAACTCTTGCCCCGGTGTGCGCAACGCACATGAAGTTTCCGCGAACAGATGTGAGCGTGTCGAGCAAGAGCCAGCCTTGATAGTCCACAAGGTTAAGGTAGATGGTTACTCAGAACCTCTACGGGCTCTTGTAGACACTGGTGCGTCGAACAATTTTGTCCGCACACAAGTGGTGAGAAGGCAAGGTTTGGACCTGCCTATCTCGAACAAGGAAATGATCGTTCGCTTGACGAATGGATCGAAAGTGACGATGCCTAAGCGCGTGTTGCGTATGGCAATCGAATGTGATGATTTCCGAGGCGAAGATGAGTTTATAGCACTCGACCTCGATGACAAGTTTGATCTGATTCTGGGAATGCCCTGGTTGAGAAGGTACCAACCGAGCATTGACTGGAAGAAGAAGAAGATCAGCGTCGACAAGCAAGTCGACGAAGACCTCAGCTGCCAGGCAGCAAGAGAGGTGATTTGGGCATATACATCTGTTGAAGATGTGTCTAATGAGAGTCAGGCGTGCGATGGCCCCTCACACTCAAATGACAAGCCCGTGAAGACCACTGGAGGTGGAGTAGTCAGGCGCCAGAAAAAGACTACTCCTGTAGCCAAGAGCGATGAAGAGTTCCGCTCTGGCAGGGTTAAAGAAGACAAGAAGACCGACGAAGAAGAACGAAGATCTGCAAGCGTCCCTGATCAAGACACAAGAAAGGCAGAAGATGGAGTGAAGCGACAAGAACAAGCCACTTCAAGCGAATATGTGAACGTCGCAGTCTACAATGAAGAAGGTGACAGCCAGATAGTGCGTCACGTACAAGTGGAAAATCCTCCAAGTCTGGCTCAAGAATTGATTTCCTTGCCGTTGATGAGCAAGAAGACGCTTAAGCGTAGCCTGGCGAAAGGCGAAATTTCGCAAATTTGTGCGATCGTCGATGAAGTTGCCGACGATGTCATCAACACTGCGGAAGTGTTAGATGAGAGAACACGGAAGGAGAGGTTTGATGAGCAGTCGTGGGACGCTCTAAAGACAAACCCCGTGTATGGACTTGTCAAGGAATATGCGGACATATTTCCGGACAAAGTGCCGGACGAATTGCCGCAGGACAGAGGCATTCGTCACGAGATAGATGTACTTCCGGGAACGAAGTACTGTATCGCGAGGCAATGGCCGCTACCGAAGGAACAAGTCGATGCGATCGACGAGTTCTTCGCGCAGCGACAGAAGGCTGGCCATGTGCGAGAGAGCAAGTCTCCGCACTGTAGTCCCACCTTCTGTGTGAAGAAGGCCACAGGCGGTTGGCGCATTGTTCACGCATTCAACAAATTGAATGATGCGACCATACCTGCTCAGACCCCAGTTCCACGCAAGGATATGATCCTTGATGGAATGGTTGGCAGCACTGTCTTTAGCGCGATCGATCTGAAAGATGGGTTCTATCAGATTCGAATGCGCGAGAGCGATGTACCATTTACAGCAGTTAGCACCCCTAGTGGTATGCTGTGGGAGTGGATGGTGATGCCACAAGGTCTGAAGAACGCACCAGCAACTTTCAACAGAATGGTCACGAATGTACTTCGTCCATTGAGAGAGTTTGCACCGAGCTACTTTGACGACATATTCGTTCACAGCAAGGCCTCGGAAGGGAAGAAAGATGTCGATGTTCATCTTGAACATCTTCGTCAAGTCTTTCAAGTTATGCGTGAGAACAAACTGTACGCTAACTTGAAGAAATGCATCTTCTTCGCCCCTGAGATCCCTGTACTCGGTTGCTTTGTTGGCAAGAATGGCGTTCGGGTCGATCCTGAGAAGGTCAAGTCTATCGACGATTGGCCTATTCCTCAGAACATCAAACAGCTACGTCAGTGGCTGGGTTTGGCCAACTATTTGCACAAATACACGCGCAACTATGCAGCGTTAGTGCAACCCCTCACGAGTCTTTTGAAGAAAGATAATGAGTGGGAATGGCCAGAGGAACATCAGGCAGCGTTTGCCGAAGTAAAGAAGAGCTTAAGAGAAGCTCCTGTCCTAGCTCTCGCAGACCATGAGAAGCCGTTCCATGCAGTCTGCGATGCGAGCGACTATGCCATCGGGTGTGCACTGATGCAACACGATGATGAGGGCAAAGAAAGAGTTGTGTCGTATCAGTCACGACAACTCAGGCCCGCAGAACGGAACTATCCGGTCCATGACAAGGAACTATTGGCCATGAAGTATGCATTGGCAAAGTTCCGAGTCTATTTGCTTGGTGAGAAGCAGTTCGCTATTTACACTGATCACGCATCACTGCAGACAGCTGTAAAGACGCCTCACCTATCGCAAAGAATGGCAAGATGGTTTTCCTTCTTCGCTGAGTATAACTTTGTTGTACATTATAAGCCCGGCAAGTCAAACATTCTTGCCGATGCGCTGTCAAGACGTCCGGATTATGATCCGAAGAACAAGAGTGACGACACGAACGGAGCGTGTCGACTCTGTGAAGACGTCAGCGCGATTGCTACGGGAGTGACAAGCACAGTCCAAGAAGAGATCACTGAGGGATACAAGCAAGACGAAGCATGCCAAGAACTGATCAAGTATTTCAAGAATCCCTCAGAGAAGGCACTCCAAAACCTCCCACCAAGAGCAAGATCGCGTGTTCACCGTTACAGCATGCACAATGAGCTGCTGTACTATGCGGTTGACGAAGGGGATCCAGCGAGGATCGTTGTCCCCAACGACGAAGGTCTGCGTCATCGACTCTTGTACGAGTGTCATGACGGTCCTTCGAGTGGCCATCTCGGACGTGAGAAAACGTTTCTCAACTTGTCTCGAGATTATTACTGGCCTCACATGTACAAGTGGGTTCGCAAGTATGTGCGTACTTGCGAAGTGTGCCAAAGAGTTAAGCCATCCGGCTCTACTCGGGCCCCACTTCGTTCATTGGCTGTCCCTCAGGACAGTTGGAAGTCTGTGAGTATGGATTTCATATTCGGACTTCCAAGAGACAAACACGGACGCAATGGCATCCTTGTGTTTGTGGACCGATTCAGCAAGATGGTCCATCTTGCGCCGGTCTCGGATAAGATCTCGGCAGAGATGACTGCGAAAGTCTTTGTAGACGTGGTGTTCCGTCTACATGGTCTGCCCTCGGAGATCGTATCGGACCGTGACACTCGGTTTACGTCTAGGTTTTGGCGAACTCTGCTTGGCATTTTGGATACAAAACTATCCATGTCAACAGCAGCACACCCTGAAACGGATGGTCAAACTGAACGAGTGAATCGTGTCCTGGAAGACGTGTTGCGCAGTTATGCGACGTCTTTCGGAGAGTGGAGTGAGTTTCTCCCTCTCGCAGAGTTTGCGTTGAACAACTCCACGCATGTCTCGACAGGTCATACCCCGTTCAATGTGAACTACGGACTCCACCCGAGAGTGCCAGCGTCACTAGTGGGAGAGGTTTCTACCTTAAGTGGGGGAGAGACTATGGCTAAGGAGCCACAGTCGGATCTGAATGCTGTCACAGAGTTAAAAGCGAATTTTGACTCGATGAAACCTCTAGACGACATGACAAGTCGTGAGGGACAGCAAGTCGATGACTTTATTGTGAGGAGACAAGCCGTTGTGAGGTTTGTTCGAGACGCAATTGCAAAGGCTCAGGATCTGCAAAAGGAACAAGCAGATAGGAGCGGAAGGAAGAACAAGCAAGTATATAAGATCAATGATCTTGTATTACTTAGCACGACTAATCTACCTGAACACGCAGTGTCTAACTTGGGGAGTTCGAAACTTCTGCCAAGATATATTGGACCGTTCAGGGTAGTTAAATGCAATGGTGATGCCTACACGCTAGACATTCCTAAACGCATGCGACTACACCCTACGTTCTACGTAGGTAGACTAAAGCCTTACCTTCCAAGTGGGTCAGCGAACCCTACAGAGCCTTTGGCAGACGATCAAGTTGATCCTGAAGTCGCTCCACCAGCTCGCGAAGAGTCTGTAACTCATCGTCATGGAGCTTCTTCTCGGCATAAAGGCGCTGAAGCACATCAAAGGACTCGTCCTTTATTGTCTCCAACGCGAGAAGGCGACCGTGATACTCCTTCCGAAGTGTCTCAAGAGAAACCCCTGCTTCTTCCACAGAGCGCAGTAGACGTTCGTGATACGCATCGCGAGCTTTCTCAGCCTTCTGGAGTCGTTCAAGCTCGGCTTGAATCTTCTCGAACCTCTGTTCGAAACGTGACTCCATTGCCGAACGCTGGGCAAGACCATCGAAGTGCAAGTCGATCTTCGACTCCTGCTCCTTCAACCGGTCTTCGAGGCTTTCGCACCGGTCTTCGAGTACCGCGTTGCGAACTTCAAGAGCCTCGATCTGAGCGTGGTGAGCACTCTTCCACTTCCAGAGTCGCTCAATCGTTTTCGCGTTCAGCCCCACCTCCTCTGATCGATCATCAGGGAGAGCGTCGTTGGATCGTTGAGTCGATAGTCGATCACGAGGATCGATCGACTCGTCGTCGAGGAGAGAAGTCGTTGAACCGTCAACGCTTCTACAGAGTACGGTGGCTTGGCTATCCGCCGGACTCGGACACGTGGGAACCTCGAGAGACTCTTCAGTCTGATGTCCCCGACGTGGTTCACAGTTACGAACAGAGCTTGTAGTGCTCTCGCGAGCACTAGAACGACGAGAGCCAAGCTCTTTATGGTCGTTCTCGAGCGTGCCTCCTAGGTTCCCTAGCAAACGCTCGACAAGATTCTCGTTCTCGAGTCAGACAAACGTCTTCCACGACTCGAGCTTCGCTGTGCTGGACTGGCCAGGATCGTCGCTGCCGGACATCTTGCGCCAGAGGAAGAACAACTCCTTGTAGAACCGACGTCCTCCACGCTTCTTGCGAATAGCGGAGATGTCGTACAAGCCGGGAGTCGTCCGCTGCCGCTTTGGCTCGGGCCGTTCTTCGCGCTTCACTTGGTCGCTTGATCGCTTCATGGTCAATTGGAAAGTGAGAGCGGGTGCCTCTTCCGAAAGAAGTAAAGTCCGTGATGGAACTTTAAGGGAGGGATGATGTAATGGGCTAAGGCTGCCATTACATGCAAGGTGGCTCTTTGTGTGTGTCATACACCACCTTGTGGAAGTGCATTGTGGGTGCGAAGATATTGGGTGAAACACATAATAGTGATCCCCACATGCACAGGTGACGTCATCGTCTGACGTCAGAGCAATCTGTGTCTGAGTTGAGCTGTTGGTCGCTAGCCAATATTGAGATTCGGCTTGAGTACGCACAACAGTACTCTAGACACGTGAGTGATGGTTCCTACTTGGGGAAACTGCACTGGTGATGAGACCAACGTGTCTCTGCCACCTAAAGTGAGTGGCTGTAGCCAATCACTTTGCCGGGAATTTTCCACGGGACTTCAAGTTCAAGCTTCTCGAAGATCCCCTGGGTTCAACCTCAGTGTACCCAAGGTTTTATATATCAGATTCATAGGTTTTATTGTGCATGTTTAGGTTTTAGTTATAAAACCTCTAGGAGCCATAGTGGTGTTTTACATGTAGTGTCAGGAACCATAAGCTCATTTCAATTCAGTTGCATTTTT